>PITB01007500.1:0-80038 GCA_004024585.1 Paradoxurus hermaphroditus
AGCAGTGACAGGGTCCAAGTCTCTCTTAAAGGTCACCCCGACCTTGGGTGACGAGGCCGAGGGGTGGTAGGGATGCAGGAAGCAGGGGCCCGGCTGGCGTGGGACCGCGGGAACGGAGAGACGTGAAAGACTAGAGGTGGAGGGTGGGTGTGTGCAGGGCAGGCGTGGGGGAGAGGCGGCTGCGGTATCCGGGGAGCAGGAGGCTGAACGACGGAGTAACGTCCTGAGTCGGGAGAGAGTGGGCTCCTGCCGGCGGCCGAGTTCTGACCCGAGAGGCTGGCCTCCAAGGGGAGGCCTGGTGCTGTGCCTGCGGGCGCCGCCAGCTGGAAGGCCCCCTGGGAGGGACGAGGCCGCCGCAGCGGGCAGGAGGGAAGAGGCTTCTCGGGGATCCCGAGGAGACCCCGTGTGTCATCACCTGGAGGAGGAGGAGAGCCCAGAGAGGCAGACGCCGGTCCCCAAACCTGGAAAGAAAGGCGGAGGGAAGGGCAGGCGGCCTGGGTCGTGAAAAGCATCCTTCGGACTTGTGAGCGGGACGTCACTGAGACGTGGCAGAGAGGCCCTTCACTGGGCTGATGAGAGCGGGGACGAGACTGGAAACTGCAAAACTCCTCAACACGGCATTAGGAAGCGGCCCGGCCGCGCGTGGAGAGTGCGCCGTGAGCACGCCAGGGCGGCGGCAGGAGCCGGCCTGGCTCAGCACACGAGAGACCAGAGATGCCCCGCCGGCTCCGTCCCCTCGCCCCTCCCCCAGCGCTCTCTCTTGGCTGATGCAGGCTCCTGGCAGACTTCCCCGGGGCTCAGCCCTGTCCCCCAGCATCCCCACCGCCTCTGATGTCCACCTTCACAGGCAGCCGACTTGTCCCTTCTCGCTCACACATCGGCCCTGAACTTCAGACTCCCGATCCACCTGCCTGCGCGGCCCCCCGCCTGCACATCCGGCCGGCGCGACTGCGTGGCAGACTCGTCCTCGTTCTTGTTTCCCGCCAAATCCCCCTCTTCTTACTTTCTCCTCCACCCAGAAAACCCCCCACTCCAGTTTCTTTCACTCAGGGGGCATTTCGACCTTACCTTTCTTAACATATCCTACTTGACGTTTATCAGAAAATCACAATTCAGGTACGTCCCCTGCCGCCTTCCCACCACACACAGTGTTCCCGGCACAGAGCCGGGTGCCTTTGTCCCTCCAGCACTGGGACGCAACGCAGCAAGCAGAAAGGAAGGAGAAGGTGCAAAGACTGTGGAGGAGAAACCGACTGGAACAAGTAGCGCTTACTCCCAGGTTGTCGGGGGGAGCGCGTGACGGTTAGAGCTCCAAGTAAGCTGGGCAGTGCTGCTGAATAAAAGATTGTTATACAACAGCCAGTGGCGTTCCTGTTCGCTGGCAACGAATGGTTCCAGCCCCACCGTGGTTTAAGAACTTCTATTTTCTAATAGCTACAGAAACCAAAAGATAACTAAGAGTACATCTAGTAAGAGACCTTCAAGACCTTTATGGAGGAAATTACAAAACTTGATTAGAAGACGTCTTAAAAGGCCTCGCACATCTGCCTGAAGATGCGTCGTATCTATGGGAAGGGGTGCCGAATGCCCTGAAAGTGCCCGCACCCCAGTCTGTGTCCATAACCCCGACCCCAGCAGGGTGTCCGGGCACAACCTCGCGGCTGTTCTGAAGTGGCATAGGGGAATACGAAGGGCCCCAAATAACAAAAGCAGTGCGAGGAACAATAAAACGAGGCACTTGTGTTAGTAAACGTCAAGACTATGATAAAGCTAAAAGAGGAGAAAGTGTTTGTTACTAGAGGTAGATCAGTCGGACAGCCTGGAGAACTCATGAACAGACCCCCCCGAAGTTGGACAGGTGGAGTGTGAGGATAGAGGTAAATCATGGGGAGACCAGATGATCGGTGTTCACAGAAGATGGAATAATGCTGGGTTTTACCTTGAGCCGTACCCACACACAAGTGCCCGTTGCCATAAAAACTTAAATGGGTAAAACACAGTCTTAGGCTTTCATGTAAGATACAGAGAATATCACTGTGGAATCAGATGAGGGAACTATATCCAAATAAGACATAAAGGCATAAACCATAAAGGAATATATTGATAAATTTGATTACTTTAAAAATAAAAACTTTTATTTAACTAAAGATGCCAAAAAAATAAATAAAGAGGAAGAAATTCTTTGTAACGCAAGTAATAGATGAAAAAGTAATTACAAATTATATTTAAAAATTCAAACTCTTATAATATGAGAAAAAGGTAGATAAACAGACAAAGGGTATAAACAGGAAGTTCACAAGAGAAATCTAAATTGCCAGTAGCCTTCAAAAGAGAGGCTCAGTGATGATAGGGTAATGAAGATGCAGGTGGAAACAACGATGACACGTAGAGTCACGCCATCCAGCTGGCAAAGATCAGAGCCCACCGCCACCGCCGTCGACAGCGCTGCGGAGCAGCAGGCGCCGCCCGAGGTGCGGGGAGGTGTGGTCGTCGGCCACAGGACGACACCTGCAGTGAAGGTGCGGTACACTGTGACCCCGTGTGTGCACGCACGCTTAGGGCATTCATGCTGCTCGTGCGGGCACGCGTGTGCTCCAGGAGCCACGGGAGCACGCTCATGTAGCCTCAGCTGTAGTCGTGAAAACGTGGGAGACAGCCTTCATCTCTAACGGAAGACCGGATTAAAATCGCAGTATTTTTATATATTGGATCATTACGCAGCATTAAAAGGAAGCTAAAGTTACATGTCTGGATACGGAGCATCTGTAAACTACAACTTGAAATGGAAAAAAAAAACCAGGTTCCCGAGGAGAAGGTAGGTAAGATGGCATTGAGGAAGTTGCGGGCTCTGGGCTTCTGACCTTGGTCGTAACATTCAAGATGGCGGCCGCTTCTGGGGAGAGGTGCTGGGTGCACAGGGCACGGCGGACCCCTGTCCAGTCTCCGTACAGCTGCAGGTGCCCATGTGCACCAGCCCCATCCCCCCACCCCCCACGTAACCCCCCCTCTGAAGTTCGTGCTCATCATTTTATCCCTTTTCTGATACAATCTTAGCATCACGTGGTTTTGTTTCAGCTCCTTTTGATCCAGTTTTCGTGACTGTGGCCGTGCGGAGCTTTCGGCGCCTCCTCTTTCTCAGCACTGCAAAGCCCGTCTAGGTTTGGGGTATGATGTGTTTACCCTCCTTGCTGGATAGGACCCCCTCGTAGGGCTGTGTCGGATTTTACTCACCCGCCTTCACGTTAAGCGTTCGCTGTTGGTGGCTTGTCAGTGTGTCCGGAAGTGTTGCCACTGCATTCACGTGCGCCCCTCCCGAGGGCGCCAGCTTCTCCGAGCGCCCGCGTGGGTGTCGGCGAGCAGGGCAGTGTGGGCACACCCGTCTCCCTGTAGCTGGTGTCTTCCGTGCTCAGGGGTCTCTGTCCATCTGGACAAGGGGGTGGCGTCTGCCCGATGCTGCTCCGGTGGCACCCGCGAAGCTTCCCTGTGGCGTCTGAGCCGTGTGCTCAGAGCGGGACGCGCGTGTGGCGGTCCTCAGAGCACGGCTGCCTTCCTCACGAGGAGCCTCTCTGCTCACTGACGCCACACAGTCACAGGCAAGGCCGCGTCTGTCACGTGGGCTCCTCCGTGTCGCCCGCCCGCGCCGGGACAGAGCGGACAGGGTGCGAGAGGATCGTGACGCCCTCCAGATGCAGACAGGGCTCCCTGAAGTCTGTCGATTCTAGCTTAGAACAACTGGAGTTCTCCGATTGTTTTTTGTAAACTTGAAGATTATCAACAGTATCTTAGGAAGGTCTTTTTCCCGTCCACAGATCCATTCGTTTCATTTTTGAAAAATAACGAGCTGAAGGGCGCCTGGGTGGTTCGGTCAGTTGAGCGTCCGACTCTTGATTGCAGCACAGGTCATCTCATGGTTTGTGGGTTCAAGCCCCGCATCGGGGTCTGCACTGACGACCCAGAGTCTCTCCCTCTCCCTCTGCGCCCCCCTCCCCCCTCCGTGCTCAGGGGTCTCTGTCCATCTGGACAAGGGGTGGCGCTTGCTCACTCCCTCTCTTTCTCTCCAAGTAAATAAATAAGCATTTTTTTTAAAATTAAAAAATTAGTGGAAAACGCTTTAGTTACAGAAACGACAACATGAACCATCTCGAAGCCCGTGCAAGTTCTGACGGGTGCGGTCACCCTTCCCCGAGGTGGGATGTCCGAGCTGTGCCGCGCTGGGACCCTGCCCCGTGCGCCCTGGGGCAGACCCCGCAGCTGGCTTCCTGGCCCTTCCCCCCAGCCCCGCCCAGGCCCGTCCCCCGGGAGGGGTGCTTGAGTCCTGGTGACTCCCAGGGGGCCTGTCGGCGGTTGCGGCCGTTACCCCTGGGGGTCACTCTCCGGGTGCTCTTCCGAAGCGTCTGCACAAGAGGAACGTGTCCCCGGGCGCCTCTCGCCGCCGCCGCTCTGACGGGAGTGGCAGGAATGTTCTCCGTTTCGTGGAAAAGCGAGCCGGAAGCAGCCGGCCTGCAGGTTAACGATGTGTACTTTGGATGCTAACCTAATTGCCGGAATGATAAATTACTGGCCACTTGCTTTGTTTGCAAATAAAAAGCGATGGAGGCTTCGGTGAGAGTGGCTCCTTGTTCTTTCCCGGCCGCCCTCCGCCCGGGCCCTGCGCGGGGAGCCGCGCCGGGAAGGTGGGAGCCCTCTGCGAGGCTGCGGCGGCGTGGCGCCGTCCGGGCGGACGTGTGGACCCCGGCCGCTCCGCCTAGGCCCGGGGTTGCCTGCGCCGGCTGCGGCGGCGGCCGGTGGGGTGGGGGGGTTCCCGCCATCGCAGCTCAGCTCCAGGCGGACCCGTTCATCGCGTCGGCAGACTCCAGCTGAGCTGAGACCCGGCTTTATGGCGTGGGCACCCGCACCCCGAGTGGGCCGCCGAGCTGTGGGCGGGGTGGGTTTCTCCACCGTGGGCCGCGATTCACGCGGATGCCCAGGTGGATGGCGACCGGAAGACACGTCCCTGGCCACGTTCCGCGGAGCACGGGAGCCGGGGTCTCCTCCGCGGCCACGCCCACCCCTCGCGACCCAGCTCCGGGGACTGGGCTCTCCAGGCTCTGCACCCGGAGGCCGTCCCCACCTGGCGCTCGCTGTTCCGGCAGAAACGCGGCATCGACTAGACTGTATCTCACTAATGGGGAATTAATAGGCACCCTTGACAGTCGGGTTTATAAATATGTAAAAAGTGTTTTAATTGTTTTTAGTAAAACAGGCAAGGAGTCAGTACCCTCCGACGCGACGAGCACGGCGCTGACAGGCGCCGAGGTCGGAAGGCCCGCCGGGCACGCTCCGTTCCGATGTGTCGTGTCGCGTGACCGATGCGTGGCCTGCACCGTATTGATAGAGTAGGTCAAACGTTGAAAAAGTTAGCTTGAACTTTGACTTTAAATATTCATTAGAGCTAATTATGGATTTTCTGACTCCGTGAATTACAGTTTCTATACCCGCGTTGGCAATTCATTTTCCATTTGTTTATTATAAACTTCCTAACGTTGTATTGGCTTTGTCACACTCACCGAGGTAATAGTTAAACGTTTGCCACGATGTTTGCTTACGAGTTTTCAGAGAACACTCTTCCCTGAGTCACGTGGAGGCACACCCGTCAAGGGCTGATGGCAGGGCCGCAGCGAGGGGAGCGGCGTGCCCCTCGGGGCCGTGTGCCGCCCGCGGTCCTGCGCCCCTCCTGGCTGGGGGGGCCTCAACCTAACCTGTCTGCCGTCCTCCGGCGTGTGCACCAAGGCGCCTCAGTGCCTCCTGTGAGCGGAGCGGGGCGGGCGCCCGACGGGGTGGGGGCAGGCGGGCAGTCCTTTCCATTGCCCTGTGTGGCGAGCCCGTCGGCCCTGAGTCCCCGGCCGGCCCCTGGCCGGATGCGCTCGCCGACACGAGAGGGTCTTCTCAATCAGGACGAGGCCTCAGCTCAGAGTTTCTGGCAAGTCAGCACGTGTCTGATCTCTGGCTTTGCAGCCGTTTCTGTGCCCACGCAGCCGCCACCGAGCGGCCCGCTGTGCCCTGGGGAGGAGCCCGGGGCCTGGCACCCCCCTGCTCACACCCTCTCCGCTTGCCAGGCTGCCAGGGGATGGCCCGCCACGCCCCTCCCCGCGGCTGCTCAGGCAGCGACCGCTGGAGTGGTGTCGAAGGCCCCAGGTCATCTGCGCTTCCAGAAGTGTTCACGTCTGTCCCTGGGTCACGTCGGGGAAGCTCGCGAGGCAGCACCGCGCTCGGAATCGAGGAAGGTGTCATCTCTCTGCTCTCGGGCTCCTGGCCGAAGGAGACCGCCAGCTGCCCAGGACCGGGCCTGGGGCAGGGCCACACGCAAGGCAGAGCCCGGGCCCCCCGCAGGGCGCCTGGCAGGGTGCCCTGCAGCCTGTGTCGGCGGGCACGTGCTGTGGTCCTGAGCACAGGTGTCCTTCCCGGAATCGGCAGCAACATCGAGAACCAGGGGCAGGCGTGCCCTTCAACCCAGCTCGACAGAGGCCGCGGTGTAGCGTCTTCCACGGGGGAAGGCCATGATGACAGCATTGGGGGACGGCTTAGAGCGTAGTGCCCCAAGACATGGAAACCCCCGGGAACTGGTTACGCCGAGGCTGCTGAAATCTGGTCGGGGGGTGCTGGGGTCAGGGCATGTGGGGTTTGCACGTGTGCCCCGGCACATGTAACCCCCCCGCGGGTCCTCGGGAGGGCGTGAGGACGACCGTGCCTGGCACGCGGGAGCCGGCAGGAGCACCGCCCCGAGTTTGGGGGCCAGGGAGAGCCCCGCAGCAGGCTGTCACCCAGAGGAGAGGGTGACGTGTGCTGCCTGCACGGTGCGCTCCGTTTCCCTCCCCCCGCCACCCCTCCCAGCTCCAGGCCGGACTGGCTGGGGGAAGGGAGCGGATAAAGGGTTTGTAGGGAGTTTGAGAACTTTAATCTGGGCTTCGATAGTCTTAATCTGTGGCATCACCACTCATTTTCTGCAGAGATAACACTTTGTGGTCACAAAGAACATTCTTACCAAGCGACCCACGCTGCAGTGTTCAGATGAAGGGGCACTTCATGCTGACTGGGGGTCGGCAACTGCTTTTGAGTGGTTTGGCCACATGTGCATGTGTGTGTGTGCATGCATGTGTGTGCCCATGTGGGTGTGTGCGTGCGTGCACACGTGTGTGCGTGCGTGCACACGTGTGTGCGTGTCCACGCGTGTGCACGTATGTGTGCCCCTGCGTATCTGTGCATGTGTGCCCGGGCGGGTTTGTGCACATGGGTGTGCACACACGTGTGTGTGCTCTGTGTGTGCACGTGCGCATTGTGCCCATATGTGTAGATCCATGCGTGTACCTGTGTGCACCCGTGCGTATGTGCGAGTGCGTGTGTGCGAGCGCATGTACACGTGAAGCTGGAGTGCCCGTGGCAGGCGCCGGCAGCTGGGAATCTGGGTGAGGGGCACCCATGTCGCTGTCCTGCTCGTTCCGCCTTCTGCACGCCAGCCCTTCTCTGCCCGTTCCCCTGGCTCGTCCCCTCTCCCGTGAGAACTGAGCTGCAGAGTGAAAAGTAGGGGCCCCTCCTTTTGGCTCCACTTTTCCCCGCCAGCCAGGCCCTGCCTGCTGTGGCCGGACTGCCTTCGGTTGCAGCCAGGCGCCCCCGCTCGGCCGGCGCCCGTGTGCCACCCCCTGCCGGCCCCTTGGCCTGGCGCCCACGCCCTCGCCTCTCGCTCGGTCAGTCTCGGGGCAGACGGCCGTGCTGGCCCTGCCTCGCAGTGCGCTTTCCCCTGCCTGATCTTGTCCCATGAGGTGGGGGCCCGGGACCACGGGGCTGTCTGGGGAAGTCGGAGTCATGAAGGTGCGATTCACGGCCGGTAAAATGCACCCTTCCTGGGGCCCAGCGCAGTGGGTCGTGGCAAGCATACAGTTTTGGGGCTGAAATCTAATCACAGAATATTTTTCTCGCCTGAAAGTCTCCCCGGCCCTTTGTTCGTGTTGCCAGAGTTAGCAAAACCATCAAATACGTATACGCATCCACACACACACACACACACACCTACATCTGTATCTGCACGACTACACCCTCCAGAGGGCACGCGCGCGCACACATGTATGTATCCATGCACGCACATGTGTGCACATGTGTTCATCAGCATATATGTGTGCACACCGATACACATACACATGCATGTGCACACACATTCTACATATACGCACATGCATGCGTGCACACACATCTACACACAGACACGTACACACACAAACACCTACCGCGTGCACATTTATACATGTACACAGGTATGTGTACATTTAAATGTGTACGCATGCGCGTGTACACGTGTTATTCCTGCTTGCACACGTATACACATATGCATATATATGCATGCACAGACCCATTTAGAAAATACCAAGTCAAGTGTGAACTGTAGACAAACAGCAAGTAACGTTAGTGTGAAGTGTGCTGTGCAACCCTCCCTTGGTGGCCCGGTCTCTGTGGCTCTGCCTCTTCCCGAGTGTGGGAAGCAGGACTGACCCCAATGCCCAGAGCTGTCAGCCACTGGGGGGACAGGGGCCCGGTGGCTCTGGGGGGAGTGGTGTTGCAGCCCATGTGGAGGAGGAGGGGGAAGGGGGGACGACGAGGAACAGGGCGGGCAGAGAAAGGGGTGTGGATGCAGCTGCAGGGGGGCCCCAGGCGGGCAGGTGCAGTGAGCACAGAGCCGGGCACCTGAGCCCTTCTCGCCGGACCCTGGCACTCACAGCAGAGGCGAGACCACACCCGAGTGTGTACCCCTGTGCCCCAGACGTGGCTAACATCTCCCTGTGACCGTGATTGAGTCCGGATGAGTTACCTTTTGTTTCTAGTCCGAAAGAGCTTCTTGTTCATCATGTACAACGCTTTCAAATGCTGTCCGGCGCTGGTCATTCACTTGATTTCTCTTTTTGCTCTGCAGGCACTAGGAAGCTTTTATTTTCTTCATGAATCGTTAAAAAACATCTACCAGTTTGACTTTAAAGGTAAGACTCTTCTGGGATCCCCGGCTGGGCTCACCCCCACCCCCGCCCCGTGTCCCCGTGGGAGGCTCGCAGCCACTCCCTAGGTGGTCCCCTCACAGGGACCCCTGGCCTTCCGGCCCCTCTGACGCGCGGGGCCTCCCTGGGCCCCCAGCCCTGCCGTCCTCCTGCCGGGCAGGGCCCGTAGGTGACGCTGGCTTTCCTCCGGCGCCGTGGGGAGGAGACGGGAATGGTCTTGGGTCTGTGTCCGCATCAGATGAGAGGAGGTGGAAACGGCAGGAGAGCACGGTGTCTTTAAGAAGGACGAGCGCTGACGCTCGCGGCGGCGTGAAAACCGCCCACGTTTCTGGGCCAACGCCGCGTGCCGGGTGGAGGAGGTGCGTCCCGAGAAGCTCCTGAACACACGGCCTTCGTCCCTGTGTCTCAGCACGTGCGAGCCGTCAGCCCAGGCCAGGGCGGCCCCGGCGTCCGCCCCGCTCGGCCGGGGGTGCTGTGCACGAGCCTGGTTGGGCGCCGTCTCTTCGTGCCACCTGTGAGTCCTCTGGCCCCACGGCGCTCTCGAGCCCGATGACACTGATGTGAGGTGCCGCCGAAGCCGTGATAACGGTGAAGAGCGGCTAATTGCGTCAGCCCGTCCAGACGCCTGGTCTCCGCTCGCTTCGGAGACGGATCACCTCTCAGGAAACCGAGAGGCAGGGTCTCGTCTAAATTGCTCGAGAAGTGATTTCATCAATGTTAAGAGCAGGATTCCAGCCAGCGGGACGGTTTTTCACCGGCCCCGTTGCCTGAGGATTCTTCACGCAGGTTTAAACACAAGCACCTGCCTTTTCCCGCCGAGGAAGCCATGCAGACCTGGCCAGAGGCCACCGTCCCCCGAACTTAATAGACCGCGGACACCACTGTGTCGTGTTGTCAAGCGGCGGGCCGTGGGCGAGAGTGCACAGAGGGGAGGTACTGAGACACAGCGCGCTCCAGCTGGGGCTGGAAGCAGAAAGGGATACACTTCTAATAAGTCTGTACTTCAAAGCTTAACTGTTTTTTATGGTAACCATTGGCATACATATTTTATCACTAAATTAGATGGGTCCTAACTACCTGGCTGGCCCGTGGTCTATTTGAAACTGTCAGTCAGATAGACGCATGTGTGACCCCGGCCGACCATCCCCGAGACCCCACGCCGTCAGTGACAAGGGCTGAGACGGTGGCAGTAGCCGTGCCCTGAGCAAGGCTGTGGCGGGAGGACATGCAGACACTGGAGACGCAGCAGTGGCCCAGTGTGGCCATGTCGCTGCCGCCCCGCCGAGGTGCTGGTCTCAGAGGAACGGGGTGGCCGCGCGCCCTGCACTGTGGCCCTGGCTCTTCAAGGCGCACTTTTCCGCCGCAGTTCAGTTACAGCAACAAGGCACAACTTGTGAAAAGTCTGAGTAAAGCTTTTAAGAAACAGCCTGTGTTTTAACAAACAAGCAGTTGGGAAACCAAGGACTCGCCGAAGCTGTGGATGGAAGGGTGACAGGGATGTCCCTTTCTGGCCCGGCGCCGGCGAGCATGGGTGCCACCGAGCAGACCCGAGAGGGCACGTCTCTGAGATCCTGCGGCGAAGCGAGGCCGCGGGGCCGGTGCTGTCCCCGGACTGAGGGCCGGCCGGGAGCCCGGAGCCGGGGCCCTCGGGAGCGGCCAAGGCGGTGGAAAGCCGAGGCTCCAGGATCGGGGGCTCGGGAGAGAAGAGCACCTGGGGGCCAGGCCTCGGGGCCCCCGCTCCCGTGAGCTTTGCCTGCAGGAGCCCCCCCCTGCTGTCTTGGCGAGGGTCAGAGAAAACGCCCCTTGTGCTGCTGGCTGGGGGAGAGGAAGGGAGCAGCTTTGCAGAGCGTCTGGACACTCAGTTCCTCCAGAGAGGCCTGCCCTCCCTGGGCCCGGCGGAGGGACCTGAGGGGCCGCGGGGCCGGGAAGTGTGTGCCAAGGTTGCAGCCGGGCTCATGCTGGCCGAAGGACCGAGACGGGGTCCCTGGGCTGCAGGACCACGTCCCCGCGCCCAGCCGTAGCGCCCGTCACCACGGCCTGGCGTGGCAGAGGCCTGGAGCGCTCACTTGGCGGGAGCACAGAGATGACAGAGGAGCGAGAACTGGACAGAGGAGGATGGCTCAGCCTCTGCGCACCTGCGGAGAACAGCCTGGCTCCTCGCCAGATAAACACAAAGCCTCGTGTGAAAGGCCGGCCCACTCAGCTCCTTCTCCTGGTTACTGATGTTTGGCTCTCCACCCAAAGTTATAAACCGAGCTGTCAGAAGGGAGGTCCCGTGTGCAGAGAGCAGCTCGCGTCAGAGCCGGACCAGGACGTGGCCTCGGTGTGGGGCCGTCTGACCGGGAGCTGTGGGCGATTCACACGCCGAGGCGCCCGCACAAGAACGGACAGCCCGCAGGTGTCAACGGCAGCACGAGGCAAGACAGAAACCATGAATCCACGGGAACAGCTCAGAAGGAAGGGCACCGTCACAGAAACGCGCCAGGCCTTCGACAGGCTTGCCGGCCTGGACATGGCTGGAGACAGAGCCAGCCGGCCGGAAGAGTGTGATAGAAAACCGTCCACACTGAAAAGGAGGAGAAAAACGCAACACAAAAGCGGAACAAGATGATTGAGCGCCGTGGGTAGAAAGGTAGCCAGCTGGAAATCCTAAAATACTTGTGTCAGGAGTTCAGAAATGGCAGAAGTGAAACCAGTAAATCACCGAGCTAACAACTCGTCAGCATTGGTTGTGCTCACAGCGGCAAGGCCCGCGGCAAACCTGAGTCCACGAACCAAGATGGGGAGCGAGGCTCCGGGGCGTGCGGCCAGACAACAGCTCCCACACTGTGCGGGCAGTGGCTGCTCATTCTTCTCTGTGATTGGTTAGAAGATTAGAATTCTCTCGAGTAATGGGGAATCGCTTAGTGGCTACTTCTTGCCAACCTCTGTAAACAGGTGGAGAGTCGCTTGTGATTTTTAGAGGCGTACACAAGAAATGAACCAGTTTAAGTTAGCCTTGCAAAAATACGCTGATTTCAGCTTTGTTTATGTGACTGAGTTAGCTTTGTCTGCTCGGGGAATTTTAAAGGTGGGTCACTATTTTTTATCTTAACACTTGGTTGTTAAAGAATACACTTATAACTAACACATGGTTCAAAGAATAAATCTCAAGAAAACTTTTTAAAATACTTTGAGTTGAATGAAAATGAAATACAGCTGATCAAAATTTGTGGGATGCAGTGAAAGCCGTGTGTCGGTAGCATCAAATGTGTGTATTAGAAAAGAGGTGAGACCTAAACTCAATAATCAAAGCTTCGGCCTTAGGAAGCCAGAAGAGCAGAGCAAATCCAAATCATAAGAAAAGAAATAATAAAAACTAGAGCATAAATCAATGAAATTGAAAGCAGGAACTCAATAGAGAAAATGAACAAAACCCAAAGCTGGTTCGTTGAAAAGATCAATAAAATTGATATACCTCCAGTCAGGCTAACCAAGAAAAAAGAAAACACAATTTACTAATATTAGAAATGAGACGGGGTCATCACTACTGACAGTATGGACACTAAAAGGATAATGAAGGTGTATTGTGAAAAGGCCTATAAATTTGACGATTTAGACGGGCCAATTCCTTGAAAGACACAATCCACCAAAACTCATAAATGGAGGACTAGATAATCTGAATAGGCCTTTATCTGTTAGGGAAATTGAATTGGCAATTAATAACCTTCTAAAAACGAAAGCACCAGGCCCAGATGGTTTCACTGTGAATCCTCCCAAACATTAAAGGAAGAAATTATACCAGTTCTCTACAATCTCCTCCAGGAAGTAGAAGCAGAGGGAAAACTTTTCTAACTCGTTCTGTGAGGCCAGCCTTACCTAATCCCAAATAAAGACGTCATAGAAAAGGAAAACCATAGGCCGGGGTCTCTCATGAACTTAAAATGCAAAACTCCTCAGCATAATATTAACAACTTGAATTCAACAGGGTGTAAGAAGGGTTCTACGCCATGACAAGCTGAGATTTCTCGCAGGCGTGCAAGACTGGCTCTACATCAGAAACTCAGTGCAGTCCCTCATACGAACAAGCTAAAGAAGAAAATCACGTGATCATGTCCGTGGATGCAGAAAATGTATTTGACTAAATCTGACACCTACGCATAGTAAACACTCTCAGCAAACTTGGCATGGGGAAAAACTACTTGGCAAAGAACAGCTAGAGAAACCTGCATCCACATCACACGTAATAGAGACTAGATGCCCTTGCTCTTCGAGTCAGGAACACGGCAAGGACGCCCTCTCACCATTTCTCTTCAACATTGTACTAGAAATCTTGGCTGTGTATTAAGACAAGAAGAGGAAATAAAAGCCTTATTGATGGGGATCAGGGTCAAGGAATAAAGCAGCCTTAGTTCTCAGATGACATAATTATGTAGAAACTCAGAAAGAATCATCAACAACAAAAACTGGTACAAATAAGCAAGGTTACAGGATACATCGTTAATATACAAAAGTCAATGGCTTTTTTATACCTACGGTGAATGGGCAGAATTTGAAGTTAAAAACAAAATACCATTTACATTGGCACACACACACATAAATCTAGCAAAATACGTACAGGAGTAATACGAGGAAGGGATGCTTGGGTGGCTCAGTCGGTTGAGCATCCAACTTCAGGTCATGGTCTCACAGTTCACGAGTTCGAGCCCCCGTTAGACTCTGGGCTGAGAGCTCAGAGCCCCCTTGGGATCCTCTGTCCTCCTCTCTCTCCTCTCTCTGCCTCTCCCCCACCTCTCAAAAATAAATAAGCATTAAAAAAAAAAGATTAATACAAGGAAAAGTACAAAACTCTGCTGAAAGAAATCAAAGAGGATCTAAATAAGTACAGCAATATCCCATGTTCATGGACAGGAAGACTCAGTACTGTCAATATATTGGTTCTTCCCAGCTTGATCCATTGATTCAGTGCAGCAAGTTACTTTGTAGACCTCAACAAATTGATTCTAATGTTAATAGTGAAGAGACAAAAGACCCAGAATAGCCAACCCAATACTGAAGGAGAACAAAGTTGTAGGACTGATACTACCCAACCTGAAGACTCACGGTAAAGCTACAGTAATCAAGACCACACGGAGTTGGCGGAAGAGTCAGCACATGGGTCAGTGGACCAGAGAAATAGACCCACATAAACATGGGTGACTAGCGTTCAACAAGGGAGTGAAGGCAACACAGCAGAGCAAAGATGGTCTTTTCAACAGATGGCACTGGAACCGCCGGGCATCTACGTGTAAAACACTGAACGTAGACCCAGAGCTCACCCCTTCCCAAAAGTGAACTGAAGTGGGTCACAGAGCTAACTATAAAGTATGAAAGTATAAGGTGCCCGGAACATAACACAGAAGCTGCAGGTGACTTTGGGCTTGGCGATGACTTTTAAATACCTACAACTCCACAACCCATGAAGACAATTGGTAAGCTGGAGTTTGTTAAAATTGAAAATTTCTGCTCTGTGAAAGACACTGTTGAGGGAGTGGAAAGAGAAGCCACAGATGGGAGAAGCTATTTGCAAAAGACACATCTGGTAGTCCACAATATACCAGGAACTCTTAAAACTCAACAATAGAAAACCATCCAGTGAGAAGATGAGCCAAAAATTTCAGGACATCTCACTCAAGAAGATATATAGATGGCACATAAAACTGTGAGCGCGTGCCCCTCACCGTGTGTAGGGAGACAGCACTGTGCACCTGTTAGCACAGCCAGCGTCCAGAGCATTGACTTCACGGGGTCCCGGGGGGGTGTGGAGCAGCAGGGCCCTCACTCCTGGCCCCTGGGGGTGCGACATGGTGCAGCCGCTTTGGAGGACAGTTTGGCAGTTTCTTATAAACTAAATACGGGCTTACCATACAGTCCAGCAATCACGCTTGGCATGTTACCCGAAGAGTTGAAATTTTACGTCCATACAAACACCTACCCAGAAGTGTTTATAACCTCTTTATTCATAATTGCCTCCAAAGCGGAAGAAACCAGAATATGTCCTTTCTAGGTGAATGGAGAAGCAGACTGGGGAACTTCTCAAACAGTGGAATATTACACAGCAGTTAGATGAAGCCACGAAGACACAGAAGAGCTTTTATGTGTATTTCTGAGTGGAAGAAGCCTGTGGAAAAAGGCTTCCGCAAGACGATGTTCATGGAGGGCAGAAGACGGAGGGCGTACGCAGCTATGTTGCAGGGGCTGGGGAGTGCCCAGCACTTCCGGACAGGGGGAGGGTGGGTGCGATGCCACAGTGCTGGGTGCGTGGCTCCACGCCTTCGTCGAAACCTTGGCACACCCAGCACAGACGGCGAGCCCTCGCGACGGGCCGGGTGCCCCGCAGAACTAACGCGGCGTGTGGGCAGCGGGACGGGTGGTGGTGGGTGCCTCCCGTTCAGGTGTCTTTATTCCTAAAACTGCTCTAAACAGTACAGTCTCTTCTTTAACAAAGAACAAACTCCTTTCTCTCTACCTCTCCTCATGTCTCCCTCTTTCCTCAACGGCAGCGAGCGTTCTCATCGAAAGCCAAGGTGCCTTCCTGCCACGGCGTCTCCTCCTCTTCTTCTCTGACCTAAACCCCCGCACGCCCAGGGCTGCCCCGTCACCACGCACCGCTGGGCGTCTGTCCCGGGGGCGTGCGCTGCCTGTGCTCAGGAGCTGGTGCCCCTGGCCGCCTGGTGTCATGACTCAGGCTCGACCACCAGGTGCCGACTGGTGGAGGAAGAGCCCAGGGGACAGCGGGCTGCAGAGGGACGTCAGAGCCGGGCCTTTGCTGGGGGCTCCCCGGCCAGGACGGAGCTCGAGGTGGCTCTGGGGGAAGGGAGGAGGGCGAGGCAGGTCCGGGAGCCCACAGACAGGCTGAAGCCACGTGAAGTCCCTCACAGCGCCGGCGGGACGGACAGGTGTGGTCTGCGGGTTCAGGCCCGCCCTCCCGACGGCGGCTAGCTCCCCGGGAAGGGGGGGGTAGCCGGCATGCCTGGTCGGGGCAGGGGTCCCCGGCCTTCTCGGATGAGTGCTTGCACCCGAAACTCTCCAGTGTGGTGACCGCACACGGGGCTGGCACGTGGTAGATGCACCGAGGGCTGGTTCCAGGAAGCGCCACCGCGATTAGCACGATTCTGCGCCACGTCCAGTTGAGGTGAATGTCAGGAATGGGATCCCGGCTACCCGGGGGTCACTCGTTCATTCACCCAAGCCGTGCCCAGCTGCCCCCTGGCACCCGCCTCCGGGCTACTGGGGTCGCCCTGTTTCCAATGGGCCTTTGGAGGCAGTGGTGATTTGGTGAGGGGACATCAGGGACCAGCTTCCCACACCTGTCAGTCCCTTCAGCAGGCCGTGCCCGTGTTAGGGAACGGGACCAGAGGGACCATGGGCGCAGTGAGCAGCTCTGCGTTTGGGAATGGCTCCCTGTCACCGCTGTGCCCTGAATCCCCGAGTCACCAGACGTCCTGTCCTGTGTCCCTCCGGCGGGTCTGCAGGAGTCTTTGCCCCCCAGCGCTCTGCTCGGACTTGGGGCTCGCTCTCTTGCAAACCCTCAGTGGCCAGAGCTCTGTCCCGAGACCTGCACGTCTGTCTCCTTCCCGCCGCCCGCCCCCTCAGTGGGTCCGTGGGGCGCGTGGCGTTCCAGTTGCTGCCGGGGTTGGCGCCCCATGGCTCAGGGAGCATGACCCCCACCGACACTGGGACCGCACCTCCTGATTTGTCCCCAGGCACTCCTTAACACCAGGAACTTGACCCCGGAGCCATGTGGCAGCCGTCAGGGCCCGAGTGCTGCCCGGGGTCTCTGCCTGCGGTCTGCCAGCAGCCTCCGCACCCCCGGGCCACTCGGGAGACTCCAGCGTGGGTGTGGGGCGTGCGTCTGTGGGAGGAAGGGTTCCTGGGCCTTGGTGCGAAAGGGCAGGGGTGTCAGCCGAGGCGCGGGGTCTGGGGAGCCACAGGCAGAGAGGCAGAGCGCCCCACGCCGTGTCTGCTCTGTCTCACATAAAAACTGCTCTTCCCCGGACATGAGTGATGTTGGCTGGATGTGAGGAGGAAATCGATGTTATTAAATAAATTCGTATTAAGGTATGAGTGAACAGTAATTCTGCAGCCGTCTTAAATATATTCACGGTTTTTACGGAGGATGCCAATTAGCCCTTGTAAATCTGCGGCTGGAAGCTCTCAGGGGATAATGAAGTGGAGTGTCGGGCTCCGGGTCGTGGGTGGCAATTTACGACCCTGGCGTCCCGGGAGCAGCGGGTCCCCTCCCGGGGGCCTCCCTCGCTCCCCACGGGGCCTCACTGCTTGGGCGGGGCGTCGCGATGAGGTCATTCCTGTCACCCTTCTGCTCTTTTCCAGCTAAGAAGTATAAAAAAGTCACCGGCAAGGAGATCTACTCGGACACGCTGGAGAGCACGCCCATGCTGGAGAAAGAGAAGTTTCCCCAGGACTACTTCCCCGAGGTGCGTCCGCCCGGCCCGGCGCCCCCTCGCGGCTGCTTCTCAGCGCGCGCACCTCAGGAGGAGATTTAGGGCCTGAAGTCTTCATGTTTCGGGGTGGGGTCCCAGCCTGCCTGCTGCCGCGCCTCGGCGTGCCGCCGTTCCAGGAGGGGCCGACGCCCTCCCGGGTCCGCCCTGCTGGTCCCCGGTGGGGGCCGAGAGGTCGGCCGTGGCTGACCCTGCATGAACCCCCACGCTTTCTTACCGCCGTCTCCAGGCAGAGCACCCGGCCCGCAAGACGTGGGAAAGCAATCATCCGTTCGGGTGGGGCCCGGAGAGGCCGGCGGCGATGGGGCGCTGGCGCCCGGGCAGAGGGCCCTCTGGCCGAGTCTCAGGTCCAGCCTCTGGGGGGCAGTCATCGAGAGGCGCCTCGGAGGGCCAGAGCGAGGGAGCCCCCCCCCCACACACACAGTGTCCCGGGGTGCCTCCACCACAGAGCGAGGCTCGCCCACTGCTCCTGGCTAACGGGGCCTCGCTCCGTCCGCACCGGGTTCAGGGGTGCCTGGCTGGCCGTACTGTTGGTGCGCAGCTGCTGCGGCACGGCTAGTCTTGGATTCCGGTGTTTTCGTGAGCGAGGCCGCCAGCGCTCTGGAGGCTAAGCCTGTATGCGTCGCGTGCTGACCCGGGCTCGCTCCCGGCGCTCTGTGGTCGTCTGTTAAGCCGCGATGGGACGAGGAGCGCGGGGGTGCTGTGTTCCCGCCACACAGGAGGCCGGCCTGGTGCAAGAAGGATGGCCCCACCGGGCCCTTCTGCCTGAGGCCTGCCCGCCGTCCGCGGAGACGCCCACCTGCACGGGGGGCTGATCTTCGGCAAGGCCGCGGCGGTATTAACTTGTCTGTGACCCGAGTGCAGGGTGAAGGATGGGTGCGCTTGTCACTCTGGGCAAGCTTCCTCATCCCTTGTCCCTGAGCCAAGGACGCGGTGTCAGGGGGCCGGCCCTGTCCTGGCTGCCCAGCCCCCGCTGTCCCGAAGCAGCTGAGGGAATCCTGACGGCCCTCCCTGAACATCAGCCCGAGGCTGCCGTCCCCTCGGAGACACCAAAGGCCGCAGTCGGCTTCAGAGCCAGGCGGGGTCCCTGAGGGTGACCACAGGCCCCAGTGGACACGAGCTGAGAGGGCTGGTGGCAGGGCTGACAGCGAGGTGGGGGGGGGGTGGGGACAGCAAGCCCTGACGGTGCCGGGGCCGTTTGGGAGCGGGTGTCCGCCAGCTTCTCCACAGGGCCGGCCCCGGCCCCAGGCTCCTCAGGCTGCCTCTCCCGCTGTTTCCGTCAGCCAGAGTGATTGCAGCAGAGACCCGGGGTCACCCGTCTCCTCCGTCCTCAGCCTAGTTGGGATGCGCACCCTCCTGGTGAGCTTGTGGCCCGAGGGGTGTCCCGCAGGGTGTGGACAGGAGGGGCAGGACTCCGAGGGACCGGCGAGGGGTCGCGTCTGCAGCGTCCGCCTGCCCGAAGTCCGTGAACCAGTGCTAGCTGAGGAGGGAGTGGCCGGCGGTGCCCCAGCCTCCAGGGGGACGCGCCGAGCGGCGCCTGTGTGCGCGTGGTGGGGGAGGATCCCGCGGGCGTCTGGGCGCTGCCTTCCCGGCTGCACTCCACGCCGAGGGAGGCTTGGTGCCTGCCGATCACCCGGTGTGAGATGGACGCCCCGCGTGCGGCGCACACCATCCTGGTCCCTCTTCCTCCTGCTGCTGGCCCTCTGGTGGCACCTCCGTCCTCGTCCTTGTCCCTGGCGCCAAGGTTCCTGGAGCCCCTGGAGTCCGTCGGCTGTGAGCTGCGATGCTCCCGGAGAAGAGCCTACGTGATGTCTCCGCCTCCCTCTGCGTGCCCGGGGGAGGGCTCCCCACAGAGGGGTCAGGTCCCCGCTCCCTGGCCCCGAGGCTCTCTTCTGGGGCTCCCCAGACCCCAGCATGTGTTGGACCCTGTGACCCGGCCCCAATCCCAGCTCTTCCCTCCGCCAGCCCAGGCCGTGCGGATGGGTCTGCTTGGAGTCTGGGGCCTTGCTTCAGTGGTGACGTCCTGCCTCCTGCACACCCCTCAGAGGGCAGATGCCTCCGGGGCCCCACCTGTGGCCAGTGCACGGCCCCCATTGCAGTGCTGGTGTGGCTTCGTGGGGACAGACGGCCAGCAGCTGCCTCTCTCCTGGGGGAAACGGGGGGCGGGGTCCAGGCCCCAGCCCGCAGGCAGAGGCCCAGCTCCTGGTGACCACTGTCCCATCCACAGGCAGAGGGGAAGGTTTTCTGGAAGGAAAGGTTGGGTGTCGTCAGACTCTGTGCTCTCGCTGGAGAGCAGTGTGCTACCGAGGCTCCGGTGACCCTGGCGTCCCCGTGGCTGCCATCCTCGCTCTGTTCCCATGTGACGCTGCCGCGCCAGAAACCGTCAGCATCGTCCGTGCGGTCCGATGATGTGGATGTGGCAGAAGTGCATGTGGCCTGATTAACAGAAGGAGAAGCGTATTTAGAAAACACGTAACGTTCCATCGATAGCGTGGCGTTTTCGGGTGTGCGGAAGCGGCGTGTGTTAGGAGCCCCCGCCCCGTGCGGGCCGTCCCCACAGGCAGGGCCCCCGGGAGGCCGGGTTCGCAGCCCTGCTCCCGCGCCTTCCAGCCAATCCTGCGGCTTTATCTGAACACATTTTAGGGGAGGGAATTAGTCTAAGCCTGATTTCTCTTTTTTTATTACCGTCTCTTAAGGATAATCTGAATGTGATTACCATGATGGAGGCATAATGCAATTCCAAATAATTACAGCCCACTGCATGTAAAACTAACAAAACTTTCTCTGCTGATTTATGGGTGCTTTTGGCTCGGCATGAATTTCAAATGCTGCCTCTGGGAGCAGCACTCCAGATAATGTGAGACCATTTTTAAAAAGCAGATTTGTGTAGTCGATCAGGGCCGAGGCATTTTTTTCCTCTCGCCCGTAGTGAGAAATTGGTTGTTACCATAGATCACGGGGACTGCTCCGAGCTCTTATGAAAGATGGATTAATTTCACTAATGCTCCAGAGCGGGCCTTTCACGGGCAAGGCTGCGTGCTGATAACCTCCCCGCAGCCTCCCTTTTCTCCGAGGTGATTTATGCCGTCCTTTAGTGGGTGAACCACCCTGCACTCGCCGTCCATCTGCTGGCTAAAGGAATCCTATTAACAGGGGGCCTGAGCAGGGACTTAATATTGCAAGGCGAGCGATGCGGCAGCCCCCCACCCCGCCCGGCGTGACGTGGTTTCATTCCGAGGCGACAGCCTCTCTGCGGGCCGGGCGGGCACCCGGCCACCGCTGCCTGTACGCGATCGCCCGGGGTCCTCCAGGGAGGCTTCAGCAGTGCCTGGTGACCAGAGAGCCTCAGGACGCAGACGGAGGGAGACAGATCAGTTGACACTGGAGGGAACCCCGGCCTATGACGGAGGCAGCCGGGTCCCGTCTCCGTCCCTCCCGGGGCAGGACAGCTGTGGGCGCACACGCGCGTGTGTGTCCTGTAGGGGGTTATGCAGCGAAGCGTCACCGGGCAGACACTTGCACCTTCTGATGATCGGGCTGTGTTCCTGGCCCTGCCCTGCCCAGCGTGACCCGGGGCTCAGCCACAATAGGGAAGGGATGGTCACAGCAAGGGCACTTGGGTCCAGGGCTAGGGAAACGCCAGTCCTCGTCCTTTCTCCAAGGAGCTGCTGGTCTTGGGCAGGTGGCAGCGTTCAGCCTTGAGTCTGCACTATTAGTGTGACAACGTTGGCCATGACCGCCTCCCCGCCCTCCGGTGGAAAGCTGTGGGGCTCTCTGTGGGCGAGGAAGACCGTTTCTGGAAGGACCCCTGGTGTTAGGCCCAAGGACGTGTGATCTCCTGCGGAGCACGGGCTCCAACAGGTCAGGAGGTCACGGGCTGTCGCCCCACTTTATCGTCTCGTGAAATTAGTTGGAAATGCAACCTAAACACATTTGTAATTGTGATGATGGACTTACTGTGAAAGAAGTGTATTTTCTACAAATGTTTAGTCAAAATATTTGGGTGTTGGGCGCCTGGGTGGCTCGGTCGGTTGAATGTCTCTCGATTTCTGCTCAGGTAATGATCCCAGGGTCGTGGGATCGAGCCCCATGTCAGGCTCCCTGCTGAGTATGGACCCTGCTCGGGGTTCTCTCTCTCACATGCATGCACACGTGCTCTCTCTCTCTTGTTCTCTCTAAAATTAAAAAACATTCTAAAAAAAATATTTGGGTGTAACAATGCCATACGGTTACTCTTTTTGAGATTTATTTGCAATATGTTTGAAAATCTTAAAGTTAGTTAGAATCCTCTGAGAATTAGTTATTACAAATCTATATTATATGAAAAACTAAGACATTGTTGCCTCCCATGTGTATCTATTCTATTGATAATATTAAACAGTATTTCATTATTGTGGAAATTTTAAGTATCTTAAAAAAGATACTCCCATGTACATGCATTGAAGATATGCATACAGGTGTGCGTGTACAGAGACACTTTAGCTAACATGTAATTGAAAATTGAGAACAATAATTAATTGTTAATTAAATTCACAAATGCCTTCCATTTTTAATGGAAATAAAGTCAGTGCTGGTTATGTTAAAGTCTAGGCAAGAACCCACGCGCATTCGGCCTCAGCAGCACCACCCAGCACGGGCCGGGGCGGGAGGGTCTCTCCTGTCCCGTGTCCATGCCGGCTTCTGGAAGGAACCTTCTGGAAGCACAGCGGACACATCCCCGTTCGCTCCTCCACACCCGCCCCGGGTGCTGTGGGTGTGGCGGGTCGAGCAGAGACGGCAGCCTCTCGGAGTGTGCGTGCTGGCGCCTGTGGAGCGTCCGTGGGTCGTGTGTGAGCAGGGGAGAACGCAGGTCAGGGCCAGGAGAGGGCTCGGCTGGCCCGGGTGCGCTCGGAGACGGCAGGCGGGAAGGAGCCACCGGAGTCCTGAAAACTCGGTTTCCGAGTTCAAGGAGCAAAAGGAAGCACCCCCCCCCCCCAGACCCAGCAGTGACTTGCTTCTGGTCGTGGAAGGTCCACGCCCTGGGTGTGAGGGGCCCCCTCCGTGGTGCAGGGCCGCTGCGGGCGAGGCGGGGGCTGGCGGCGGGCTGCTCGGGACAGCGGAGTGGGGCTCCCACCCGGGGAGCCCGAGACGCGGACGGACCCAGGCGTGATTTACTCCAGCCAAGTGCGTCCCGCGGCAAGTTGAGGAAGACTTGGGACGAGTACGTTCAGGTGCTCAGAGCGCTAAGAAAGGCGTCAAACAAGGGTTTTAAATGAAAACAGCCCAAACTAACAACAAGGGAGGGAGTCTGGGGAGAGCGACAGAAACAGCAGCAGAAGTAGCAGAAGGGCGCGGAGCAGGCGGACACCGTGATTTTCGCGTGGCTGCATTCGTGGGTTTGAGTTTTTCTAGGAAAGGTCAGTTAAAGGGCGCGGAGGGCTCGTGGGCTGCTCCTCCACGGAAGAGACGAGCAGCCCCAGGAGGGACGAGCAGCAGGGCGACAGCCACGGTGGGGGGGGGGGGGGGGGGGGGGGGGGGGGGGGGGGGGGGGGGGGGGGGGGGGGGGGGGGGGGGGGGGGCTCTCTGGAACCAAGGGCCTGAGTTCTCGGAGCAGGTGCGGGGTGAGGGCACCACGGACGGGCAGCGGCCTCACTGGCCCAGAGACCGGGAGGCGTGCAAAGGTGATGCTGCTGCGTGGGCCGCGTGGACACGTCCTGCGCGGCGTGGACACTTGACTGTGGGAGACCCCAGGGTGTCGCGCAGTGAGGGAGGGGCCTTCAGAGGTTTGCACCCAGAGGTGACAGTGACCTTGAAGACAGCCCCTCCCCCCAGCAGGGTGTTGCCATAGGAACCAAGCTGGACACCTTGGGAAAATGGTCATCAGGGGAGGACACGGGTGGGACAGTGGCTGAGGGGGATGTGGAGTCATGGAGGGGTTCGTAGCCACTGAATTACTTGCACTAAATAAAGAGTAACCGCTCAATTGTCTCGGGCCCCTGTTTTTCTGGACCTTTCTCTCAACCAAACACTTCCCATCAGCATTCGACCGTGGGTCCCGTGTGGTTACCCCACCAAGACCACGTCGCCACGGCCGCCATCCTCCTCTGTCCCCAGAGCCGTTCCTGCCGGCACGGCAGAGGGAGACACCCCCGGGGCTCGGGGAGACGGCGCGTTTCCAGGCAGCTTTCTGAAGGGTTTGTGAACCGGTGGCTCGGGGGTCTCCCCAGTGTCTCCTGGGGGCTTGAGAGGCGCGTGGGCAGAGCCCCGTCCCGCTGCCTGGGCCTTGAGCCGCCCTGTGGAGAGCGGCTATGTAAGTGCCATTGAACGCAAACCACACGGCCCCTGGCTCTGCTGGCTGCGGCGGCCCGGCTGGCGTGGCTCCCGTGTGGGCCCGCGGGACGCAGCGTGACTTCCCTCCCTGCCCGGTGTGAGCTTGGTGGGCGAGGGGGCGGCCTCTCACCTGCCCCCTCCCGTCCCCACACGAACCAGACAGAGAGGAATGTGGGAAACACGGACCCTTCTCCCGGCTTCTAGAACACAGGCCGTTTTTAGGGAAAGTGTGGCAGAGGCAAATACCGGGTTTCTTTGGTCCGACGGCAGGGGCTGCGCCGCTCCTGCGCTCGGGGCGGCGACCCTGGGGCCGCTGGTAGGCGGGTTTGGGCAGGGCCTTTGTGGCGGCCTGCTGACTTGCCTCCTGGTTGGACTTCTTGAGGCCGCGTGCAGGCCGTCCTCCGCCCCCGGCCAGGGCGTCCTTGTCTCCCGGCGGCCTCGTCCCTGGCGGGTCGTGTCCCGGGTGGCTGGTGAGGTGCGCGCTGCGGTTCTGAGCAGAAGTCCCGCGGCGGAAAGGTGGCCGGAAGAAGCCCCGGGGTGTCCCCCGGCGGCTGAGTCGTGCGCCCCTCCCTCCTCTCCTACGCTGGCTCACTCTTGCGTCCTGTTTGTTTTTCAGTGCAAGTGGTCAAGGAAGGGGTTCGTGCGGACGAGATGGTGCCTCGCGGACTGGTAGGTTTACCCTGGGGACTCTCCCTCCACTTCCGACTTCTGGAACGTTCTTGCTGGCTGTGCATGAGTGGCACGGGGCGAACGTCCCTTCAAGAGCGGCCCTGACCTGAAAGCCCCGAGGGCCTCCCGCTCTGTGGCCCACTTTGTTTTCGGTGACACCGTGGACAGGGAGTGTGTTGCTGCGCTGATGCGCGCTCATGGGGCCGCCGCAGGGCTGACGCCAGCGGTCTGCACCCGTTCTCAGGGTCTTAGAGTGGTGCGCGTCCCACAGGTGGCCTTGGAGAGACCTGCTGCTGGATGAGGGTGCGTCCAGGCAGGGGCGCCCCGTCCCAGGTCGGCCCTCAGCTGCCCCTGCTGTTGACTGGGTGCCTCCCCAGAGCCCCTCGGGGCCGGCCCTCCCTGGAGCAGGGGCAGGATGGAATCCACAAGCTCGCTGTGCCCTCGCTCGCGCCACGCTGGCCACCTTGGCACAGAGCGGGAGGGGCTGCGGTGGGGTTGTCAGCTCGGCACACGCTTCTCACGGGGTCTTGGGCCCCGCAGTCCTGGCACTGTGACAGTTGTGGCATGCGTGTGCCCCCACACTGACCCCCGCTGAGGCCACCTGTCTGCAGCGACGCTAGGGGCTCTCCATGGGGCGGGAAGGCTGACGGCCGAGGTCCCGCCTCCCCGCCTCCCCCAGAGCAGAGACCCACAGCAGGGCTGCGGGGTCCCCCTGCGGGCCTCTTGGGGCTGTGAGCGGGAGGCTTCTCAGGGGTGAAAGTATCTACCTGGTGCCCCTCTTCGATGTCACTAACCCACGGGGAGCAGCTGATGGGCTCTGGAGCCCCCCCCCCCCCGCTGCCCTCGATGGGGTCCAGGCCCAGGATTGTGCTACCTGCTCCTCCTCCTCCTCCCCCTCCTCCTCCCCCTCCTCCTCCACCTCCTCCTGACCAGACATGTTTTAAGTCCGACGCCGAGGCCGCGTGTGTTCTCTCTGACCGGGCAGAGGGACACCTGGGCCAGCCTGGAGCGGCCGAGGAGGACACGTGTGGGCACGGGGGTGGGGGGGGCTGCCCCCTGCAACCCTGGGGCCCTGGCTCCACACCCCCTCGGGAGCTGGGCCGGAACCGCGTAGGCGGGACGCCGGGTGCCCAGCAGCTCCAGCCTTTGTCACCACGTCTCCTTTCTGTCCCTGCAGTGCCTTTGACTTGGTGAATATCCATCTTTTTCATGACGCTTCCAATTTGGTCGCTTGGGAGACGAGCCCGTCCGTGTACTCGGGGATCCGGCACAAGGCCCTGGGCTACGTGCTCGACAGGTGGGTGCTGAGCGTGCGGCCCTGCGCCCCCGCCTCCTCCGGGCTGACGGCTGCTCCTCTCAGCCGCCCTTCCTCGCCGTTTTCTCCTGTTTGCCACAATACAACACTTGCAGATGTTGGCCCACATCCCGGCTCTTGTTCCGAGGCTTGAGCACTCCGTGTGACGGACCGGAAGGCGGGCGGCCTCACTCTCTCTCCCGTGTTGTGGGGGAGATAAGAGAGCGTGCCCAGAGCTGTGGCCCCACAGAGGCGTCTGCCAAAGCGGTTACGTTCCTCCCGAAGGCTCCAAGATGCGGTCGGCGGGCCCGCTCGCCGTCCTGGTGCTGCTGGGCTTGGGCTCCGGGCACCTGGGAGCGGTCCGGGCTGCGCAGGCTCAGCTCTCCTGGCTCTGCCTCCCTGCGGCCAGGTCCTGCTTCCCAGGCCGGGGCCGCGGGCCTGGGGGTGGGGGCCACGGGGGTCTTCCGAGCTGGGCCCCTCCTGCGGCGGCTCCCGCGGGCCTCCCTCACTGCGACTGGTCCCCATCAAGGCTGGTTTTCAGGACTTCCCCATCTGGGCACCACCGGCCTGTGACCCTGCCGTGGGTAACCTTGCACGGGGTCAGGGCTGGTAGGCGTCTGGGCGGGAAGGGCAGCTCCCCGCACCCCCGTCGACAGGTTATGTTTGGTCTGGGCCCGGCGTCCCTCTAGGTTTGCAGATGGACCTTTGCTGGGGCCCAGCCTTGCGGCACGAGTGTGTGGGGCTGTCAGGCTGTGCCCAGTCCTCAGATAGAAGCCCTCGCCCGCCAGCCTCTGTGTCCTGAGTGATGTCAGTGACCCTCCCAGGCCTGGGAAAGCGGTCACTACCAAACAGTCTCCCCGTTTCTGCCTAGGCAATCCCAGATTTCCCTGGGACCCCCGCCGCACCCCACCCCTGCCCCCGCGCGGCCTCTGCATAAACGTGTCAATGGCTTAGACTCTGACAGGTGACCCTCCCGTGGGCGCCCAGCCTGGGCCCGGCTTGCGCAGGGCCTCACCCCACGCGCATGACCCTTCTGGATCCCTCCTGGGGTTCCGCAGGGGTGCGCCCGGACGGGGAGTTGGAAGGTGTGGGCCAGTGGCCATCAGTTTACCTCCAGGGATCTTGAGACCAGGGTTCCTGCTGCCACCTGCCAGGGACGCACACAGGAGCTGTGAGCGTAGGACACCGGACTCTGGGTCTCTGGCTTGTGGTGCACACGGAGGGCCTGGCCCTCAGCCCGGGACAGGTTCTGTGCCGGCTGCTCTCGGGGGACCTCCGGCCCAGCGAGGTGTGGAGGTGGGACTGACTCAGGGGTGATGGGCCGGCGAGAGAGCCTGAGCTCTGGGCACACTGAGTGAGTCCGGGCTCTGTATCCCGTGGCCACCCGCCGTGGGCCTCCCCCTCCCCTGTTCTCACCCAAGCCCGCTCTGGAGAACCCCCAACACGCGGGCCTCAGCAAGGCCACGGCAGAGGCCCCGGGTTGCCGAGAGCACCAGCACCGCTCGAGTAGGCTAAACACTCAGGTGGGCGCTGACTCCCGGAGCCTGGCCTGGAAGGCCTTCTGCTCGTAGGAGGCAAGGCAGGGGTGTGTGGGTACATCAGACGCACTGGAGCAGCCCTCTGGGCAGGGGTCACCTTGAAGGACCTGTGGCCTGCCTCCCTCTACTGGGCTGCTTGGCTGGGGCGCTGTGGACGGGACAGCAAGCCCGCGGTCTGGGAGCAAGGAGCCTGATGGTTCCGTGTTGGCTGTACCCACTCGCTGGGGCCTCTCGAGGGTCCTGGGGGCCAGGACAGAGCCCCGGCCAGTTCGGTCTCGGTGACGGTAGTCAGGTAGGGCATTAAAACGTGTCATTGTCCCAAGCTGCCGCTCCTCCACGGCCTGCGGAGAGCAGCCTCTGGGTTCTGGGGAACTGTTCTGCGGCCCTGCGTTCCCATGAACGGCTTCCGTGGGGCGCCCAGCCAGCCGCAGATCCGGGCCTCCGCGGCGCAGGGCCGGGCCGCCCGCACAAAGGGCGGCTCTATAGGAGCGGTGAGTGACGGGCCGGCCTTTCATCGCGAGGCTAACCTTTTGGCGGCCACCAGCAGACTGCATTCTGCTCTGCCGGTGGGGAGGACAATGCCACCAACAGTGCCCCATTCACGGCGTTGGGAACCTCCGGGAGCATTGTCCGCCGCGCTCTGGGGACGCAGGGGGACGGCCAGGAGGCTCCCGAGAGGGGAGCCTGCCTTCTTCCGGCCTCGTCTCCCTGTAGCCTCGGACCCGGGAGCAGCGGCACCTGCCCCTGACGTCCCCGTCCCCTGAGTGCTGGCGGGGGGAGCGCCGGGTAGACACTGAGAGGCACTCGGGACCGAGTGTGCAGCTTTCCGGGACATGGGAGGTGGTTCCAGAATGAAAGCTTACCCTAAAGAAACCCGAGAGAGAGTCTCTGTCCGAGGCGTCGCCCCCCACCCCCCACAGTGCCTGCGGGAGCGCCGTGCAGCGCCTCAGTGCAGCCGGTGGCAGTCGCACGGGTGCTGGCGCCTGCCCGGGCTGACCTGCAAGGGGGTCCTGGGGCATCAGGAGCTGGGCCCTCGGGGTTAATGAGGTGTAGCCGTGGGGCGCTTGGCGCTTCCGTTACGAGTAACCGTCTCCGTGCTTTCTGCACACTTCTGGGTGTTCTGCTTTTAACCTCACGGGACATTGGAGGGGACTGTCCACTAGTTAACGCACAGTGTCGCTCTGAGAGGCTGCGGAGCAGGTGACGCGGGGTCCCGTGTCGTCCTGGGGACCCCTCCTCTCCCGGGCACCTCCAGGGCGACCGCGGGGACGGGTCTGCCTGCGTCCCGGACACACAGTTGGGCACCGGGAGAGCACTTGGGGGATTGAGCAGAGCAGAGACCGTGGAGCACCGACCCTCAGAGCCACCAGGGCCAGAGCTTCCTGACGCCTCCCCGGGCTCTCGGCCGTGAAATGAGATTTTTTTCCACAAGTGACAGGGCTCTTCTGTGTCCCCTTTGAGATGTGGCCTGGCCTAGTTCAACAGAAACATTTTACATTACAACTGTGAAATCCTGGCATAAAGCGCCCCGTTGTCCCCCCATTATTTTCTCACAAACACAGTCCATTGTCACGGCGCTGAAGTTAATTTGATCAACATTGGGACATTTAACTTTTATGTCCAGGCAAAAGAGCTGTTTCATGCTCATTCCGGGCATTCAGAGGGGATGATTGCCAGAAAAGTAATGTCGCCACGAACAATCGGGAGCAATTAGTTTCCCAGGGAGAGGCGAGGTGATGCGCCCCGCCACACAGCTCCCCTTTGTGGCCTCCCGGGCGGCCATCAGTCAGCTGTCAGCCGCTCAAAGACCCTCCACCCTGAACGTTTCTCTCCAGGCCGTTCCCAGAGCTCGCCCGGCCGCTCAGCGGCCAGAAGAAAAGCGGCCGCGTCTCCAGGCAAAGGCGAGCAGGGCGCTAAAGATCTGGGTCGTTCCGGACATTCCCTCCGCGTGGCCGGCCACGCCGCAGCTCCTCAAGACCCGTTTCCTGCTCCGAGTGCCCGCGGGGAGCAGGCTGATTCTGTCCTTCTGGGCCGTAAACAGGCCACTCAGGCGTCCGACGTCGTGTGTGTGTGTCCGGCACGCCGTGGCGTCCCAGGGCCTCGGGCTCTGTGCCGCCGGCGCGTTCACAGCGTCGGCTGGGGACGTGCTCCGGGGGGACGCGTGAAGTGCAGTGTGGTCCCGGCTCCACGAGCTCCTTGCGCGCGATGGTGTCTGTGATACGTGCTCTTACCTTCCTGAAAACAAGCTCGAGCCTCCAGAAAAGCAGGGGAGACCCCGCTGGCAGCACGCACCTTCCCCTCTGTGTGGTCACGTCTGTGTCTCCACGTTCATCCTCTGTGTCCTTCTGTTAAGAAACGAAACGTGGGCATCCTTGAACCCTGGTCCCACCCCACCCTCCTTTCCTGACACTCTTGTCGGTGCTGTCCCTTGCCTGTGTGTCCTGTTTACACCCGTGCGCACCGTCCCGTGCTGCTGCCATGCACTAGCGTGTGCAGGGGTGTGCACGCTAATCTGCTTTTTCCCGAGCGCGAGCGTCCGCAAGCCGCGCGTTCTGTGTGTCCCCGCCTGCAGCTCCAGCTTCGGCCTGACCATGTCCGAGCCTCGACCGCCTCTGCTCGTCCACTCTCTTGTTGGCGTTTGTCTGTTTCGCTAACAGGATGGTGTCGCGAGCTGTGGCCCGGCCACTCTGCGTTCTGAGCGCGCGGCCCCCCGGTGTCCTCGGCCTGGCCAGCGCACGTGCTCCCGCCGGCCCGGGGGCTGCGGCTGGTTTGCACCCCCGTGTTGTGTCCTGCACTCGCTGGCAGCTCTCCAGGACTCTGGCTCTCGTTCCTTCTGCCACACCAGTGTCTTCTGTGTCCACTGTGGCTCGTGGTGGCATCTGAGCAGTTTGACAGGCGGTTCTGGGGCAGAAAAGGCATATTTAATATTCTGACACTATCTAAAGGGTGTGAAGATGAGAATTGCTGCCGGGAAGCTGAGCACGAGCCCCGCCCGGTGCCCTCCAGTCGCTCTGCGACCGCTCCAGCCGACCCCACTTGGGGGGCCGAGGGTGCACGTGCCGCCAGAGGCCCTCCAGCACCTACAGCAAGCCGCCCTCAACCAGGGAGGCTCTGGGCCCCAGCACACACTTCCAACAGCCGGCAGGCCGAAGGGTGCCCGCCGTGCCGGCCACTGCCCCCCAGCGCCGAGCCACGGAGCCCCCAGTGTCAGGCCCCTCGGGTGGCACACCCTCAGGCTGCCAGGCGTGAAGCGTGTCTCGCACTGAGTGCTCACGGCTGGCCGGTCTGAGGGCCGACGCTGAGGCCCTCGGGCAGGTGGGTTGTTGGGACGTCGCCCGACACCCGGGGGTGGGGGGGACGCTCAGGTGTCTGAAGGCCTGCCCCGCACGGGCCCTCCCACAGGTTTTTCCTGTTCTCCTTTTCGAGATCCTTTTTCCTGTCTCTGCCTCACGCACGTTGTGTGCAAACCTCCCCAGGCTCCCTGGTGCCGGCCGATGTCATGAACAGGCGACTGGCCACCTGGGGGCTGCCGGCCCAGCACATGCCCGCACGCTCTGGGACAGATGGAGAGTTCCACGGAGACTAGTCCGCCTGTTTCTGGGAAGGTGGAAACAGCTCGGTCTGCTCAGTTACAACAGCTTAGCTGCGTCTGCAGTGAATGGCGCTGGTGCTGGAGACGAGAGGAAACTTCCGGAGCCCTGGGGTGCCCTGCCTGCCGTTAGCGGGCCTGTCTCTCGGACGTTCTGCTCCGTATTGTGGGCACGCAGATGCCGTCGAGAGAAGGAATGCTCCTGCTGCGTTCGGGCCACCCTTCGCTTTCCAGACCACACCAGCTTCGGGGCGACAGGCGGCCGCGAGGGCCTGCTCACGCTCGCCCGCCTGCCCCAGGGCCACCGGCCGGGAACGTTGTAGCTTCTGCGTCGGAACCGTGACTTCCCTCAGGGGACACCGCCCCTGTCCTCGGAGGGCGGGCACCTCTCGTTCCCCGAGACCCGCGTCCGCGACCCCTTCCTCCACACGCTGGCCTCTGCGACACGGCACGTGTCAGCGTGGCTTGTCACATAATGAAATCGCCTGTCAAAACAGAAAGAGGCTCTGTTTTCAAGGCCTAAAAAATTGATCTTTATGGCTCTTCTTGCAATGCTCCTTCTGGATCGGGAGCCCGGCATTGATGCGGGCTACTTTTTAATCACGATGGCGTCTGACAAGGTAATTAATTTTAAAACAACTTTTTTCTCTTGGTCCAAATGGCACTATATTGAAATTAAAAGTGAGTGCCGCGAGGGCGGCAGGCCTGGCACTCAGGTGATTGCCTCGGCCGTGACAGCCCCTCCATCTTGCGCGCCACGCGACCTTTGGAGACGCTGGGTGTTATTAATGAGCACGGGCCATTACATCAAAAGGAGCTGGGCGTGGAAACGTGATCAAGTCTAGGTTTTAATGATGGTGTTACAAGAGCCTAGCCCTGCTGATGGGACCCCTGCAGGGGCCACGCCGGCTCCTCACCAGGCCTCTTGCGTGAGCGGGGCGGGGGGGGGGCCCCACAGGCCACGGGCGTCCCTGTGCACTGCGGAAGTGGGAAAGCCTTAGGAACCTCATGTTTTCTCGCTCTAGACACCCTGGAGCTTTTAAAACTCTATTCATTCAGATGTTAAATCTGAAGTTTGTTAGTTTTTTAAAGAAGGAGTTTACCTCCTAATGCGTTGTACCATGTATTAGCCAGCAGTGGCCCGTGTCCATAATTCCTGCCCAGGGCGTCAGCTGTCTGCACTTTCTGCAGCTCTGTCCCCTCCTGTCAGGCTGCAACTGTCACTCCAGCTCCCTTGAGCCCCGTGAGGGCAGGTGGCCCGTGTCCGGCGCCCGACCCCCAGCGGCCGCGTGCACGTGAGCCCAGGGTCTCTGCCGTCTGCCCCGGGGCCCTGAGCTCAGAGCCGCCTTCCGCCCCTGCCGGCGTCCCCTCCGCCTGCTCCCGCCACAGCCTCCACGACTCCAGGGTTCACGCGCCTTCTGAACCTCGACGGGTCCCGTGCGCCAGCGCTGAGGGCGGCTCCCAGAGCATGGCACGGGGACGGACGGGACTTCTTACGGCAGAGACGTGACAAGATGGTGTTGGCTCAAGAAACAGACGAGAATTGCTGTGCACACACTCTGATTAATCTCTACTGCTGTGCGGATAGAGACAGAATCCTCGGTGAGAGACGACTCCGCACACATGATGTGTGTACACACGCACCCACACGTGTGCGACCTGTGTGTGCACACGCGTCGCATGCACGTGACGTGTCACTGCGTGCCGTGTGTAATGCATGCGGGCACGCCACGTACACGTGGCACGGCCGCGTGCAGCCTCTGCTTGTCGCACGTGTGCACACACGTCTCCCGTGTCCTGTTTCTGCGGGTCACACGTGAAGTGTTTCCCGCGTTGCAGTCCCAGGAGGAGCAAGTGCGTGGAGAGCTGGAGTCCGGGTCGCGCTCCGCGTGCCACATCCTCGAGGAACCCGAGTTCCTGGCCTCCAGCAGGCAGAAGCTGGCGGATGGCGAAGACACGACGTGAGGACTCTGACCCTCGCAGCGTGTGCCCAGCGAGCAGACTGCCTCTTCTTCAGCAGAGAAAGCTGCGGTGGTGCTTTGGTTCCATTTTTCTTAAAAAATAAATGAAATGGAAAGGAGAAAAGCCTTTGAGGGGCACGAGGTCACGTGTGCTGGCCGGGAGGACGCGTGTGGCCCCGCTGAGGGGCGCCAGCGTGACCGCTGATGGCTCGGAGTGGGCGAGGGGCTTGGGGAGTCCCAGGCATTGGCCAGCATTCTCACTGCCGTGTCCCGGGCTTCATGGCGACAGGCCGGCTCCCCGTGCGAGCAGCAGCGGGCAGGCGTCAGGGACCCATCTTGTGGACGGTGTTCCTTCTGACCCTCGGACTTACCCTGATGGCGCCCACCAGGCATTTGTCGCCCAGCCTTGGCGGAATGATCCCCACGGAGCCGGCCTGGCCAAGTGGCTCTGCCTCTGCCTGGGGAGACTCGCCATGAGGGGGCTGGGTGGGGACAAGCAGGCACAGAGGGTGCCCAGCGTGGGGGGGACAGCGGGGCCGGCCGGGGGAGCAAGGGCAGGCTGGTGGCGGTGCTGAGCCAGGCACGGAGTCAGCTGGTGGCGGAGGGGGGTGGCCGCCTCCTGGTCCACACGCAGAATTTCCTCTGCAGAGGGGTCTCTCTGCCTCCAGGGGAAGCCCCCGGTGACAGGTACTTGTGGCAACAGGCATCTCTGTGCCACCTCCGAAAACAGAAGTCGTCCGCCGAATAATGTGACTGGCCCCCCGGTGGTTGTGTTCTCTCCGTCCGGAACCGGCCCGGAGCGCCCGCCCGAGGCAGCGCGGCAAAGGCGCGAAGGACCCTTAGCTCTGGCGGGGAGGCTCTCTGCTCTCCTGCTGGGGCTTCTGCACCCTGGGTCCGGACCCCCGCCTCCTCAGGGCGGGGGGGCAGGAAGGTCCGGACCCCCGCCTCCATGGGGCGGGGGGGCAGGAAGGACCAGACCCTGACCTCCTCGGGGCGGGGGGGCAGGAAGGACCGGACCCTGACCTCCTCGGGGCGGGGTGGGGGGCAGGAAGGATTGGACCCCCGCCTCCACGGGGCGGGGGAGCAGGAAGGACCGGACCCTGACCTCCTCGGGGTGGGGGGGGCAGGAAGGACCGGACCCTGACCTCCTCGGGGCGGGGGGAGGGGCAGGAAGGATTGGACCCCCACCTCGGGGCAGGGGAGCGAGAGGAATCGGACCCCTGCCTCCACAGGGGCCAGGTGTGAAGTGCCAGGAAGGATTGAACTCTGACCGTCACGGGGAGAAGCCAGGAAGCCCCTGCTGCAGGCGCCCTGCTAGGAACCTACACAGAGTCTCCGAAGAAGTTTTTCTTCTAAAGATGTTTCACAGCAGAAGAAGCTTTCGTTTTCCGGGACGGCAGAGGCAGCTGGCTTCCCGCCGACAGACCGAGTCCCGTGCAGGGCAGAGTCCCGGGAGGAAGGGTGGTGCTGGTCCTGGGCCCGTGGGGTTGTGTCAGCAGGTGCTGCCACTAGCACCCCGGCCCTCTTATTCCTGCGAGTGGTAATTCCTCACTTACAAAGCGTAATGCATACAAGGAAAGGGAACTGTTTATCTGCAGGATTGATGATGTATCAAACATGTCCTTTGTCTTCAAATTCACGTATAAACTAAAAGTTACTCCCATTGAAAAAGAAAACAAGATGTTCTGTGGAACGCAGCTGGATGACACGGCAATCGCCTGCAAGAGAGGAAAACGGCGGAGGTGGCTTTTAAAGGAACCGTCGGCAGGAAGGGTGTCGCTGTGGAGCGTGGCCTTACTTCCAAGCGTGCAGGGTCGCTGGAGCTCTCGGAAAGACCCGCGTGATCGGTGGGGGGGGGGAGTTCTGGGCTGCACAGACCGAAGGGGAAGAGCGTCGCGTGTTTAATACACGGTGCGGTCGATGGGCTGCCGGGAAAATCGATGAACTGAGATCCGTGCCCCACACTGTGATTCCAGACGGATTAAAGGCTAACCACGAAGCCCAGCCTTTGAGATGGGAGAACCTGACAGGGGCCCGGGGCTTCCGGAGAGGACGCACGCCAGGGGCTGCCCCGTGAAGCCTACGGCGTATACTGGGCAGAAACTGCCATGAACCACGTGGAAGCCAGCCACGGACTGAGAAGGTGGATCACACCAGCTTACAGGGGCGCTCCGGGAATTCAAAAAGAGAAAGGGAAGGATTGAAAAGAAAAACAGGCTGGAAATAAGTGGAAACAGAAACACAGGGTCTGACAAGTACCTGACAAGGCAGGTGGCCACCGCGGTGGGGATGGGGCAGAGGGCGCCAGGGGAAAGGGAGTGTAGTTGGTTCTGCAGACGCCACAGGCCGGCAGAGGACCAGTGAGTTTGCCGGGCACCGTCCTGCACGTTCGGGCCGCCAGGGCCACGGGGCATCTGCAGAACCTGGACGCCAGGACCCCGCGTGTCCCATGAGCCCTTCGCTGCCAGCCGCGGCCTGCAGAGACCCTTCCTGTGACCTGGAAGGACGTTGCAGCCCGAGAAGGTGGCACACGGTCCTGCGATCGGTCCTTTCTTCTGTTCCTCAAGCTAACGAGTCAAGTGACAAGAGGCTGAGTCGGTACGTGGCGCCCAAGCCCTGGGGGACACGGTGCCCGAGGCAGGGAGGACGAGCCAGGGGACAGGGCCCCCGAGCGTGGTGTCAGGCCGGCCCGGGCGCCGCTGGCACTGAGGCATTACCGGGTGTGCCAGGGTTCTTGGTAACCAGTGGGCCTTTCTGAGCTGACCCGGCCACGCCCTCGCCCCTGATCGTCGCTGCCTCACAGGATTTGGTTCCGGTCCACCTTGGGATGTGCCCGTGGGAAGGACGCCCTCCACCCTGCGCCCGAAGCTCTGTCCCTGCGGGTGTGTGAGTGGGGCCACAGCAGTGCCGTGGGTCCCCCAGATGCCCCTTCCTCTGTGCCGCCCACACGCTCTGCCCCGCCGGCTGGCCGGTTAGCGATGGCTCTCTGCTCTGCTTGGCGGTCGGAAACAGCCAGCACTTGGCTCTGCCGTCAGAAGCGAACGGTGGTCGTTAATTGAGAGGACTTGAGGGTGGAGCGGTTTTCCCGCCGTGAGGGAGGGGACGACACAGTGGCTGCCGGGTGACACCTTCCATGTGTGTGTTTTTCGTCAGGAAGATAACGCAGTGGTTGTGGTTGACTTACAGTATGTGGGAAAGATGTAGGGGAGGGAGTGCCTCACTTTAAAAACAACAGATGCAGTTTCGTGCCTTCGACCGTGGAGATGGGGCGGCACAGACACTTCCAGCGCCCGCAGTTCCGTCCTGCCTGGGAGGAGCGTGCAGGCTCCCTTCCCCTGCGTCCCGAGTCCCGTGCTCCCAGCGAGAGCACGTTCTGGCCTCCGCGCTTCCCCCACACCGGCTGGACCGCCCACCGGCTGCGGTTTGCATGCCGCCCGGGCCCCCTGGTGAGGACGTGTCCATGCCGAGAGAGCCGTGTGCCCCTGGGGGTGTGCGGCGTGGTCACGGCGCCGTTTGGGGGTGCAGGGAGGGCGCGTGGAAGGGGAGCGTGGGGCAGAAGCTGATGGCGCGGCGTGGCAGTAACGTCTCCTTCTCTCCTCCCAGAATCATCGACCAGCGATTCGAGAAAGTGTCCTACTTCGTGTTTGGAGATTTCAACTTCCGGCTGGACTCCAAGTCCGTGGTGGAGGTAGGCTCCCGCTCCCCGCCGTGTTGGGGCCTCCGCCGCGGCCCTCGGGTTTAGGCAAAGCTGCAGAGGCCACGTCTGTGCTTCCCAGGCGAGCGTGTCCTTGCCGTTCTCACCGGCCGTGTTAGGGCACAAATTCCAAATAGAAATGTCTCGCCACCGAAAAGGGGTCATTATTGGCAAGGAGACGGGTCCCTTGGACTCTGAAGCTGCTCAGGTGACCGTCGCCACATGGTGGAACGTGGTGTCCTGCCGTGAGGCCCGTTTTCAACTGTTAGGAGCCGAAGCAGCCAGCAGGGAGGTGTGGTGGCGGGCCCGCTCCTTCGGCGCCTCTGGGAAGGCGTGTGCCGTAGGCCACTTGTTGTCCCTCGATCCTCGGGAACTTGGAGGCCGTGTGGGTCCCCGCCACACGACTATGGAGCGTCTGCTCCGCCCGCGCAGCCGTGACCCCGCCGCCCGTGCCGATCCTGCGCAGGGAGGCCGGCAGCCCCCACCAGGAAGCCCTCCGAGGCCTCGCCCAGCACCTGGCTCACAGTGGGTAGAGACGTGGTGGCCGTCCAAGCGGTTCCCGTCCTGGCAGCGTCACCCTCACAGACACCACCACACGTTACTCGTCTGTCCTACGGGAGGTTATTCCTTAAAGACAGACGGACCCGCTCTCCGTCACGCCGTCTCTCCCTTTGGTTGACAGAGACGAGCAGTGTGGTGTCGACTTCTCTCGTTTGATGATTTAAGTCCTCCGGCGGCTCCTCAGCGGGCGGGCGCACAGGTACACGTGTGTGCGTGTTTGGCCACGCGGCGGCCGTGCCTGGACGCTCGCCGACAGCTGAGAGAGTGTGCGGAGGCAGGAGGTGGGGGTGCCGGCCCCCAGGGTGTTCACTTGGTTCTGCTGGTTTTCCTGGCCGCACCTGAGGCTGGAGCGCTAACCGACCAGCCCTCAGGCCCCGCGGCGAGCCCGGGAGCTCGTGTCTTGTTCAGCTCCGGTCCCGTGTCTGATGCTCTCGGCCCCGCCGCCCCCATCCGTCTCACCGCTGGGGGTTGAAAAGCCACGTTTCGATGGGATATTGTCCTGCGTGGGGTCAGGACGGTGCTCAGGACGGTGAGCCTGCCGTGCACGGAGCAGCCTCTCGCTCACCCCTCGCTCTCCGGACGGAGCCGAGCCACCTGCAGAAAAGGGAAGATCCTGCAGAAGCCCGAAGCTGGCCGGGCGGGAGCCGCCCGCCGATCGGGTTGCGGGGGTCGGGGTGGGGGGCCTGGGAAGTGCTGAGCGGGGCTTTCTCTCCCTGGAGAGCACATGCCAGGAGGCCGGGCGGTGCTCCGGCTCCGGTCGGGGCCGCGGGGTCAGGCGCCGGCCAGGTGCGCGTCCGCAGCTGCCCCGCGGAGTGTGTGCAGAGCGCGGCTGCCCCCCGGCGGGTGCGGGGCCAGGAAGCCGGCCGCGGCGGGAAAGCGGGCTGCCGAGCTGAGCAACGGTCCAGAGGTTCCTGAGAGACGCGGGAGGAACCTGGTGCCCAGCACGGGGTGCCCGGACACCCCTCCACACGCCGGGCATCCCGCCGACAGCTGCTCCCCCTCACAGCCCTGCATCACCTCCCGGTCGCCAGGTCACCGGGCCCCTCCCGGCCGGCCTCACGCACGTGCTGTTCACCGAGAAAGTTCTCACCGACCTCGGACCTGTTCGCGAGCGAGCACTCAGGGCGCAGCGAGCGCGAGTGCGGCCTCCCCGTGCGGGCCGGGCGCCGTCGCGTGGCGGGGGCCCGGGGGCGCCGTGGAAGGGCCGCCCACGCGTGTTCCCGCGCGGTCTGGAACTGGCGCTCCAAAGTCAAGGTGGCCTGGCGGTCCCTCGTCGTCACGCGGCCGCTCCTCCAGCCCCGTGGTCATCATTCCCTCCTGTGGACCCCAGTCACTGGCCTTGGGGCCCGACCTGAGTCCAGCCTGAGTTTGTCTCGCGATCCTTGACTAGTTACATCTACAAAGACCCTACCTGGCGATAAGGCCAGGGTCTGAGGTCTGGGTGGACATGGATTTGGGGGGACACTCTTCCACCTGGCGGCAGCTGTAGCTCTCAATCGGCACGCCCCCCGCCCCCCAGTTGACGGACTGAGCACTAACACAGTACGTGTGCTTCATGGCAAAGCGTACCTGAAAGTAAATTTAACTAAAAAGAGAACAAGTTTCTCTTGTTGGTGATTAATCTCAGCAGCGTTAGTTAAGGTGCCTTGAGTGATCGAGCTGAAAAACACCACGTAAGCACCTCTTCTGGAAAACCGGGACCTGCTAATGGCGCGGCACGGCTTCTTACAGGAGTTTTTAGCTGTAAAAACAATTGATAGAAATTTTATGGGAAGCGAACAAAATTCTGCACGCTTCCCTGAGAGCCTGAGTCAGGCTGGGCCAACAGTGGTCGGGTCCTCGAGAGGACGGTTGTGGAGAAGCGTCAGGAAGCCCAGGCCGGGGCCCCGAGTCTGGCCTCTGCAGATGTGGGTCCAGAGTCGTGGGCGGGCACCAGCAAGCCCAGGCCACGGAGGGGCAGCCTCTCGGCTGGGCCTCTGACCCACCCCGCTCTGCTCTTTTCTTCCAAGTTAACTGTTCAGCGGGGCTGCGGCAGGGACCAGCCAGCACCTCGAGGCCCCTGGGTTAGGGCTGCCGTTGGGGAACCACATCCTGAGAAGCATGTCGAGTTGAGCCCGCACCACCTGGGTCGACGGGCCCTGCAGGACGCCCGCTTCTCACGTGACGTGGACCTCGGGCCAGTGTCACCTCCGGGCGGCCCTGTTACAGCCACTTGAACTACTCAGCACTCTGGAAGTTGAGCGTTATGAGAGGCCGCGGGGTCCCGTGGGTCGTCGGGCTTTCCCGCGCCACCGCCCTCTGCATTCTCCTGTTTCTGTCCGTCGTGTCGTCACAAACCGCAGGGAGTAGGTAGAAAGTCCGTGAGGCTGGGGACAGCTCCGTGGCTCCGTGGCCCCGTGGCCCCAGGGAGAGCAGAGCTGCTGTTTTCTTCCCCACGGCCTGGGTGGGTGGGTCCTGTTTCACAGATGCCCGTGGTGGGTTTGATACTCTGATTCGGTTACGGCTTTCCAGTCGGCTGCCCCAGAGCTGGTGTTTCTTCCATGTTTGTCCTGCTGGTATTTCCTGCGTGTCTGTGGTGCACGCCGGGGTGGACCTGGGGCCTGGGTCCTCGTGACGATGGTCCTGGGTACCATGAGAGCGTGGGGGTGGTCTGCCAGCAAGTGCCTTCCCATCCGCTGCCTCCTCCTGGGAGCCCCGAGAGCAGCCTGAGAACAGCATCGTCCAGCGTCTGTGCTTCCGTCACCCTCTTCTTGGAAGCACCTGCCTTTCTTGGGAGAGCCCTGTTGTGGGTACACCTGTGTCTGTGACCTTACTGTCAGCCAGAGGCCAGCGGGCAGGTTTTGGGATGAGGCCTCCTGTGGGCAAGGCCTGGCTGGGAGCCGTGGGGTCCTGTCAGGTTCTTAAGCACGGTCTGGGGACATCAATGCCGTTGGCAGTGTGGACAGGACAGGGGGTGGTGATACAGCCCTTGGTGGGCACTGGCGTGTGGGCCACCAGGAGGAGGGGGCCGGGACAGGGCAGCGTGGCCCCTTTCCACCCCCCTCCAGGGCCTCAGAGTGCTCTCTGCCCCTCCGAGCTGCCGAGGAGATGAGGGGGGCGCCTGACCTTTCCTTCCAAGCGCAGCACGGTCCAGGAAAGAGCGCAGGCCGGAGGGAAAGGGCTTGACCCAGACCCATGCTGCCCACCACCTGCCCGCGCCTGTGGATGGACAGACCGACTGCCCTCAGCAGTGACCCCCCAGGACAGATGGACATCCGCGTTCAATGCCTGCAGACGGGGTCCCGGGGACAGAAAGAGAAGGCTGTGCTGACCCGACCTTTTGTGCTCCAGGAGGTCTGCGCCCACCCCACACGTAGTTTAGACGGCCCGAGGCCGGCGTGGTGGGGGACCCCGCGTGTCGCGGACCGTGCCGCAGCTGTGTGTGCTAAGGATGCCTGAGGAGGCGTCGAGGTGGGACCGCGTGGTCACGTCGTGTGCGTGTTCTGCTGAGCGCTACCGTGTGAGGAGCCGCCGCGGACTGGGCTTGGGCTTCGTTGCCGAGCCCCACCTCGGGCGGCGAGATCAGCCTCCCCGGACTTGGGGTGGCCGGGGCTCCTCGCCTCCTGGTGCCCCCCGCACTCACTGGCAAATCTGTCTCCAAAACAAGAGTACAGGCCACCACCGGCCCTCCTGCGGGCGAAGCCGGGCAGGGCCCTCCCAGTGGGGGTCAGTCTGGCCCCCCAGCGCAGGAGGGGAAACCAAGTCACTTGTGGAGCGGGACGGTCCCGAGGGGCCAAGTCCTACCCGGCACCAGCCTTGGAAAGAGCCGCGAGCTGGGTGGGGGTGGGGGGCCCGCCCGGGGGAGCCCGCCCCCCGGGAATTAGCAGCTTCCTGTTTCAGATGCAGATTAGCGCCAACATGCTGGCGGAGCAGAACTGAGAAGCCGGTGCCGTGATCGGTCTTGGCACTGCTGAAGCCGTAATTAAAACATACACAAATTAAACCCGAGTGTCACGTGCCGCCGACAGGCCAGACGTCACGAAGCTGATTACCAACGCAGCCTCCGGCTCAGCCCTGCCGGCGGGACCGCTCAGAGGGTATGTTTTATGCCTTGCGCTGTGGCAACTGGCAGCTGGGGCGCTCAGCTGGCCGCAGTGACAAAGAGTGACAGCAGTGCCAGGCACTCCCGTCTCGGCGAGGCCCGGCCGCACGCCCACCTGCCGTCCTTCATCCCTGACAGCGATGGTGATGGATGCGTTTTTGGAGGCCGGCGGCCGTTTTGAAAACGTGTTGCCAGTTACTGACACGTGCAGGTGCACCCGGGTGCCGGGTGGGCCTGCCGGGACCTGGGTCCTGTGAGGACCCACGGTGGGGGAGCGCCCCCGGCACTGACAGCGCCGGCCTGGGAAGGGGCCGGGAGGGACCACGGCAGAGGTCCCTGCGTCACGAAACCACCAGAGACCACAGCCGGCAAGAGCCCCCTGGCCAGAGCCCCATCCCGACAGCCCTCCCTCCCACGGGGCACCGTGTCCTGGGGAGGGCGCTCCCACTCGGCCCAGAGGGCAGGAAGTTAGCCTTACAAACGTTCGCTGGCGTTTCCAACTGGGACGTTGATGTCAAGATAATTATTGCCATAATGATAGAAAAAAGATAAAACCTTTGGTGGCTTTCGCCCTCAGCTGTCCCCTACGGTGAGAACTTGATTTTCTGCCTCATGGCAGCTCTGTGCTCAGTGACGTGTGAGGCGTGTGTCTGTGTGTCCTGCCGGGGCGTGCTTTACCGCTGCCTTCCAGCTGTCCTTAGGGTCGGCACGGCCCGCGGGGTCCTAGGACAGTAGACTTTCTGGGCCGGAGCTGATGGGCAGGCTCCCCGTCCGTCTGTGGCCTGCGCTGGCGCTAGGGGGAAGTGCCTAGGTTGGGGGTCCTGCTCTGCCTGGCCCTGCCTTGTCCTGGGGTGTCCTCAAGAGACCAGACCAAGAACGCGTCGTCTCCCCAGCCGGGGCCTCGCTGCAGGCATCACCCCTGGGGAGCCGTCCCTGTGCGTTGCACACACCTGCTAGAGACACACCTGGCTCCCTTCGAGAACTCTGACCGAGGGGCCTCATGTGGGCTCAGAGCCGCCACGGGCCTGCCCGGCGCGCCGTTCCGCTCCGTTAGCGCCCGCCCTTGTGGCCAGGCTAGGAGGGAGTTCGCGGGAGCCGTCCTGGGAGGAGATGAAAGGGTCTTTATGGCGTGTTGTTGTCCCGGATGAACAGTGCACAGTCTGAAACAAAGAGGGGGAAGGCGCCGTGGCGGCTGGCAGAGCCCTCGTCAGCGCCTCCCCATGACCCGCCGGCAGCCCCCCAGACCCCCCGACGCAGCCGCCTCAGCACTCTGGGGCCCTCAGAGGCGGTGTTTCCCCCACACTTATTAATAGACGCCTTTCCTCTGGGAGTGCAGGGATTTGATGGGAAACTTTTGAAACCTTTGAAAGAGACAGAGAGCTCAGCAGAAAGGTCTCTGGAGGTTAGCACCAAGTGGGCGGTCCCTGCCGGAGGCGGCGGGCACCTTTCCAGAGGAGGGCAAGACCCCGAGGTGCTCTCGGTGCAGGCTGCCTGCTCGGCACTCAGGCCCTCTGGGCCCGTCCGGCGCTGCTCTCTGCGTCGGGCAGGCCGCTCTGACCCTGAACACCAGAGGGACCGGCACCGGGACACGCTCGTGTGACGGCGGCTGTTTGCAGGCACCAGGCCCACCGCTCCCCTGTGGCTTCTCCCTTTGCCTCTCGGGAGCTGTGCGTGTGTGTGGGCACGTGCGCATGTCGTGTGCCCCGGGTGTGCGCCTGTGTGTGCCGTGTTGGTATATATGTGCACTGAACACAGGTGTGTGTATTCACATGCGCATATGCCGCCAGTGTACACGTGTGTGTGCCTGTGCATGAAGGGAAGGAGGCCAGAACAGTGGCCAGAACTCATGCCATTTCCATCCCACCAGTGACACATGCTGTCACTGGTGCCGGGTGTGCACTGGTGTGTCCTTGCTGCTTGGGGCGCCAGCCTCTTCTCTCTGCCGTGGCTCTGCCCGGGGTGGCGGGGGGGGGGGCAGGGTGCTTCACCCGCAGGGGCCCACACTCACCCTGGCCACACTGGCGGTGGGGCAGCTTCTCGGTGCCGTGTGAACCCACCCCCAGGGGGACGGTTGGAGAGTGTTGGGTGAGATGCTCTTCTCTGAGCACTTTCCCTCAGATGCACAGGCTAATAACCCCAGCAAATTTCAAAGTCACCAGTTTCCATTCCAGAACCTTCAGTGCTCTGATTTGGCGGTGGCTCCCTGTCACAGCCCTTGTGTACGCTCAGGACTCAGAGTGACATCTGCAGATGCGAGTCGCCAGGGAGTGTTAATCACGTGGCACTGACTGCTCGTCTTGTGTCCCTGGCCCTTGGTCGCACGTCCAGGGCTCCGGGGTGTCTGTCAAGACCTGAAGCTCTAATTCTCGGCACCTACTCGTCAGGGAGCCGTGTCGGGTCCCAGAGCCACCCCGGCTGGCCTGTCAGTGGGTTCAGAGGTCTCTGTACTCTTGACTCAGAGAGGCGTGTGCAGGCAGCCGGGGGTGAGTTCGGGGTGGGCCCTTCGAGACCGGTGTCTCTGGGAGGACTGTCCCTGTCACCAGATGACATTATTCCCTGGAGCCGGCTGTTTTCTACAGTCATTTGAAAACTTTGCTTTCAAAAGATAATGGTTTCGCATTAGCTCCTTTTAAGGAAAACATGTGCAGTGTACTCAGGTGGTCTCTGCGAGCCACCTTGAGACACGTTTTCGTGCTCTCTGGTCACCGCTCCGTGAGAGACGTCAGCTGTCACCTGTGTGCACAGCCCCTCCTCCTCTTCCGCCAGCAGCTGGATAACGAGGAGAGTGATGGGGCGGCGCCGAAGGTCGCGCTGACAAGCCTTTGGTCGATGGCTTTTCGGGGAAGGGCGGCTGGCACCGTGCGCCACTTTCCCAGGCATCTCCGTGCCCTGGGGGGCGGGGGTGAGAAACCCCAATTCCAGTCCCAGGGAACGGGAGCAGACTGTCCAGGACCGGGGAGCAGCCCCGTGCCGGCGACCTGAGGGCAAGCCATTGGCTCAGTCTGGTTCTTGCTGGACACACGGCACAGAGCAGGCGAGCGTGGTCTCCCGTGGGCATTCCACGCCTGTCACTCCCAGACACAGGTGCACAAGGGCGCCGGAGAGGCCAGGTCGGGCTCAGCCACATAGCTGACGTGGCTCCAGCACCACAGACTCCCCGTTCCAAATACGGGCTGAGCCCTTGGAGAGGGGGCAAGGTCGCCCGCTGGGCTGGGTGAAGCTGCTTGGATGTCGTTGCCGCTGGGAGCTCAGCAGCCAGGTGTTCTGTCTGTCAAACAAACCCCTGCTCCCAAAGAGTGAGGGGCGTCTGGGTGCAGGCGGGGGCCCGCAGCTGGGGCCGAGAGTGCCCTTTCTGGGGGGAGTCCCCTGTGAGCACACGGAGCTCCGGGCCCCTGGGGAAGGCCGCGTGTGGGCACCTGCCCGTTTCTGAGTTCGTCCAGGCCCCGGCCCCGCACCCCTTTCTGGGCGGCAGAGGCCGGCTCATTACAGTGGCCCCGACTTCCTGCACTGTGCTCTGCTCTGCGCAGGACGGGGCACCGGCTTCCAAAGGCAGCCACAGACCCTCCCCGACCCCAGACGCTGCCGTGGACCCCAGACACCGGCCGACTGCTTTGTTTCACTCTCTGCCTTCATGGCACGGCTTTGCTGCCTCTTCGTTGCAGCTGTGTGTCAGGAGGGTCCTGGAGAGGGTCCTGGGGACAGTGGCACGGGCTCCACAGCCGGCCCTGAGAAGCATCAGCCCGCCCGTGGAGGCCGGTGCTGCACCTCCAGCCTTGGTCCAGTCCCCCTCCTGAGGCTGGGGTCCAAGACATGCCAGAGAGCCCTCAGCCAGAGGAAGTGCGTCCCTGAGGCTCACGACGCCCGTGGGGCCTCCCGGCTCCTGGCTCCTTGACCCTCCGTTGAAGGCTGGAGTCGAGTTCAGTCCGTTTCTTCTGCAGACTTCTGTGGGCTTGGCCGGAGTCGGGCCCTGAGCATCTGGGGCTGAAATTAGACTTTCAGCCCCTTTGTTTCCGATTTCACGCTCTCAGAGGGTCTGCATGTCCTCCTGCACGGAGCCGTCAGCCGATGAAAGCAGCGGCAGGGCCCCGATTCCAGGCAAAGGCGTGAACCACGGGGGAGACGCGTCTTCAAGCCCACCCACCGGCTCGCCGAGGCCAGGCCGCCAGTGAGGGGGCGCATCCTCTAGAGTCTCTGGGCACGCGGCTGGGGCAGGGCTCAGGGCTTCTCCCCCACCCTCTGCCCTTCTGCTCCCCCCTCCTCCCCTCTTCCCCCCTCCTCTCTCTTCCTCTCCCCTCCTCCCCCTCCTCCCCCTCCTCCTCCCTCCTTCTTCTCCCTCCCTCCCCCCCTCACACTCCCCCCTCCTCCCTTCTCCGTTGGCACAGATGTCTAAGAAGCGCTAGACACACGCTTTCCTTGAAAATCACTTTCTTCAGGTGGATCTGTTCCTCCCTGTAAGCGGCTAAGTCTGGGTCGGCTCTCACCTCAGGAGCCTCACCTGGGAGCGCCAGGCGGGAGGGGCCAGGCGAGGGTGCCGCCAGGTCCAGGGGACCCCCACTAGGCTCGTTCTGTGACACGAGGCTCTCCCAGGCCGCAGTGCCTCCTCGAGGGTCTGGGTGTGAAAACAGAAGTCTACCTCCCGTGGCCGCAGCCTGCCTACTTCCTTCAGAATCTGCTGGAGTGTCTCCCGCAACGCTGCCGGCACCACGTCTGTGTGGGGCCCATGCCGGCTTCGTGTTCGAGAGCGACTCTCGGTGTTCTCGCGCCTGCGCAGAGGGAAGGCGAGCAGGGGCCTTTCGAGGGACCCCGGCCCGGGCACCGCCGCCGCCACGCCCGGCGTGTCAAACAGTCCGCAGACATCCGGCCTGCCTGGTTTTCATCGCCGGCTGAAGTCAGGATTAAACCTTGCCCTCACCTCTTTGTGGGCCCCTAGACAATGGCCCTGCTCACCCCTCCAGACAGCGAGCGTCTGGCCTCCGCAAGGTACGGGCCTGCGTCAGAAGCCCCTTCCCCCGGTGCAGATGCGGGACGGGCCTTGCTGGGGCCAGGGGCCAGGTCAGGAGGCCACAGAGATGAATTGGCGTGGCGTCCCTGCCGCTCCCCGAGGTGCCTCTGGGGCCTTTCGATCCTGGGCTCGTGGCCCTGCCTGCCCAGCACAGGGGAGCGGGCCTCCTCGGAGTGCTTTGGGAAGGTCTGCCGAGAGCCTGCCGTGTGCTCGTGGCCTTCGGTGGGTCCCAGCCCTCTCTGACGGGCGGGCTCGGCTGCAGGAAGGGAGCCCACGGCTCCACCAACACAGAGATGGCTCTGCATCAGCACGGAGACGGGATGTGCTGGCCGCCCGCCGGGACACAGTGCGCGGCAGTTGGAAGAGGTCTCCTCAGGCGTGAGGCCCCGAGGCCCCGGGAGCTTAGCTCTGGGTTCTGCAGCCACGGCGGCCTCAGTGGCTCTTCTGCAAGCTCTGGGGATGGGGCATCCTGACCCCTGCTGACCCCGGGCTCACCCCGACTGCCCCCCGCCGCATCCCGGAGCGGCCCGTGCCCGTGACCCTGAGTGGCGTCCGAACGTGCACGGTGCTGTCCGAGTGCGGGCCTGGGCCAGAAGCGGGGACCCTTGTGAACCTAGGGAGACCGAGACCCCTGCCCGCTCCCGTGGGGGCTTCTCCTGGGTCTGCGGGGGAGAGGCAGACCAAACTCGTGTCCCGTCCACACGCCCTCGCCGGCAGAGGCAGGAGAGGGAGTCGTGTCCAGCGGACGGTTTAAGTTCCAGACATACGGCCGGTACGCCGCGGCTTTAGGGTGTTCTGAGGAGACGGCACCACGGAAGCACCTGCTGGGCGCCCTGCCCCCGAGGAGGGAAGGGCCCGCAGGCCCCTGCACTGCCCGCATCCTGTGGCCTGGCTGCTTCTGGAGACTCGTCCTTCCCCTGCCCCTCTGGCCCCTCCCGGCCACAGTCCCTACACGCGGGACCGCCGCCTGTGGGGAGCCTGCTCAGAAGCCGCAGTTACGGCCGCAGGTCGGAAGCGTCAAGGCTGCTGTCCGGCAGGTGGAGGCCTGAGCTCTCCCGACGCCTCCCGAGGGGACACACGACACAGCATCGCAGGTTTTGTTTACAGCTCAGACGCTGAGCAGTTTAAACAAGAAGACTTCACAGACTCTGGTTCAAGCTGTCTTAACCAGCCCCTGTTCCCAGTGGAGTTTGTAAATTTACGCCTCAACGTTTTTGTTCTGCTTCTTACCAACGCAGACTGAAACGCACCTCGTGGAACCTTGGAACATGCTTCGTGACAGACGTGTCCCGTCCTAAGCTGCCCCAGGTCAGGCTTTGTTCAGTAAGGCCCAGGAGGAGGCTCAGACTTGGGACTTTGCTGAGCCGCCCGGGCCAGGACCGGCTGGCAGTCGGGAAGCCAGGGGCCCCTCGGCTCTGGATCTCTGCCCCGCAGGTGTCGGTGGTGTCAGGTGCTGCTCTGGCCCCGGCTTGAAGTGGGGACTGAGCTCCGCCCGCTCCCCACCCTCGCTGCCGTGGACCGCGGGGTCCTTCTGTTCGCAGCAGAGGGTAGAGGCTGGGCTCTGCGAGACGCGTCCGACGGCCCGGCCGCAAGGGGCCACACGTGCTGCCTTTGGTAGGGTCTTGGACCACGGGGGAGGGTCGGTGGCGGTCGAGCGGGGACACTGGGGACAGACGTGGCTCCATGGGATGGGTAGGGGACACTCGTGCCTCTGACCTCGGGTGGCTTTGTGCCAGTCAGGTAGGCCGTGAACAACAGGATTCGCAGAAAACACTGGAAATGGCTCTGGGCTGTGCTGGGTCCCGGGGACACCCCCCCGCCGCAGCCTACTTCAGAAATCACCCAGACTGAGGAGAAACACAGGGACAGGTGGGCGGCCTTGGCGACGGCAGCCCCCCCCCCCCCCGTGAGATTCTGAGACAAGATCAGGCGCTCGAGCGCCAAGAGGACGGACTGCCAGGCCGTCCTGTCTGCTGCCCCTTCATGTGGCTGCTGCTGCTGAAACAAATCTCGGATGGCTCCGTAAAAATAGCATTTGGGGTATTTTTTTTCTCCTTTCAGAAGAAAAATCCCTTCCGAGAGGAGGCGAGCGGAAAGGCCCGGCCCGCACGTTTCTGCATGACTGGTCATGACTGCGGATTGAGAGCCGAGGCGAGGCCAGGAGCGGGCTGGCCGGGGCTGATCGCTCCTTTAAAACCCCGTGAATGAGGTGGCTCCGCGGGAGGGTGCGGGGACAGGGCCGGCGGAGAGCAGGAGGCACAGGGCGGCCCTCGCAGAGAGCCCGGCTGGTCAGATGCTTATCCTCTGGGAGCCCGCCCGAAAAGTCTAGATAAAGCAATTTCTTTAAAAAGTTTCTAGCAGGTGCCTTTGGGAGGAGAGCGGAGAACCCCCTGAATCGCGTCCTGGGGTGGCCACAATGGCCGTCTGCCTGCCGGGCCCTCCCCCATTCACGGAAGTGCTTAAGCCACTTAAGCGCATTAGCATCTGGATGGAGCCGGACCTCAGCGGGCTCCGGGCGGGCAGGGTGGCCGCGCTCTGCTCCGGATTGTTCTGCGCTTGTTCTAATCCTGCAGTTTGAAGGCGGCCAGACTGATTTGTGACACATGAGTCCAAAAGCCACTTTGGGGGCTTGACCTGCCTAACTGATCTGTGCTCTGAATGTCAATGGCCAGTCCTGGAGTCCGCTCTGGGGACGGTGGCGGTGGCCGCTGCCTCCCCTGCCCCATGCTGGGCGGCGCGCCTGCCCGTCCCCAGCAAACCTGGGAGGGGTCTGCGGGGGGGATGGGGACTCAATCCCGCAGGTCCCTGCCCTGGGGCCTGCTCCAGACGAGTCTCCACCAAAACCGGCCGCTCGGTGGGCCTCTCTGGGCTGGCGCCGCTCTCCCCGGGGGAGGGGTTTCCCAGCTTGAGGGCCCTTGCTTAAGTGGAGGATGTTTTTAAAAAGTCAGAGTTAGTTGTGTTCCTGCAGTGGTCTTCTTTTAATGAAAGTCGTCATGTTTTAGAGAGCGGCTCCGTCAAGGTGAGGTTTCCAGACAGGCCTCGGTCCCGGGTGGACTTCCCTCAGCCGCCCCCGTCAGCCTCTGCCCTGCCTTCTGCCCCCAACTGCCCTTCCTGCACATTCTGCCCACATGGACGCTGGCGACACGGCCTTCCCGTGAGGAAAGAGCAGCATCTGCAGACGGGGAGCGGGGGGGCGGCTCCCGGTCCTCCCGGGAAAATTCTAGAGGAATTTTCTCAACAAGCCTGGGTTTAATTTTGTCTGTGAACTGGCATGTGCTGTGTGGCGTGTCCCAGGCATGCGGCCCTGGGGATGACTCCAGAACCCAGCGTCATCCCTGTTCTCCCTGGTGGTGCCTTTCGGGTCCTGTCACCCTGCGTACCTGAGGCCCATCTCATTGCAGCGTGTCCCCAGCACGGGGAGCAGAGGTGGCAGGGAGGCTGGGGCCGCCAGAGGTGCGCGGCACTTCCTGCCCTTGGAGAGCGTGCCTGGTCACCTGGTCGTGCTCCCGCTCCCGTGTGGCCAGTCAGTGGTCCCTTTCCGTGGACGCGTGAAGCCAGGAGGAAGCAGCCCGGAAAGGACAGGGTAGGGGGAGAGGCCGGGAAGGGTGCTTTCAGGGCACACAGGCTGCGGGCCCCTCTCCGGGGAACTGAGTCCCTTCTCTGTCTTTCCCAGACGCTCTGCACACAGGCCACGATGCAGACAGTGCGGGCCGCCGACACCAACGAGGTCGTGAAGCTGATATTCCGCGAGTCGGACAATGACCGGAAGGTGAGCGAGCCCTGGACTGCGGCCGCCGGAGCTGGGCGCTCCGGACGGCGGGGAGGCGCCGTCTCCGCTCTGCCCGCACTGACGTCCGCTTCCCCTTTGCAGGTGATGCTTCAGCTGGAAAAGAAACTCTTCCATTACTTCAACCAGGAGGTGTTCCGCGACAACAACGGCACCGCGGTGAGCCCCGCTGCCCCCTGTCCTTGGGCTGCGGCTGTTGGCCCAGCGGCCGGTTAACGGGCAGCACGGGAGGCCCCCCTGTGGGCGGCGCTCCGGGTGCTCCGGGCGGCTGACGCACCTGACCGGGCGTCCCCGTGGTTGTGCGTGTGCACGTGTGTGGGGAGGGGGCGTGTGCACGAACCGTGCACCTCAAACCAGTCGGTAGGGCCCCGGTCCTGCGGGAACCGCCCCGCAGAGTCTGGAGAAGCCTCGAGGGGCGGCCAGACTCGAGTGACAGGGTCCGCGCCCGTTTCTGACGTGCTTATCGGGCGTGGGGTGTTCGCCAGTCTCCACGGCGTAAATGTCCCCCCCGTGGCCAGTTCCAGGCCCGCAGGGCCCCGGGGGTTCCGTGGGGCAGAGGGGGGTCCTGGGTGTGGCGCCTGCCTGCACCCTGTCCCTTCTGCTCTCCCTCCCACCCGCCTGCCCCGCAGAGGCTCTATGCACAGCCCCCCCCTCCCCGCCCTGCTCGGCTCCCAGTCCCCCCACACCCTGCAGTCTGGCCCCCGTGCCTCCAAGACCGCCGGACCGTGTCAGGGACGTCTTCCTGCCAAAGCCCGGGGGTGGGGGCCCTGCACCCCATCCCTGTGCTCAGCTCTCTGCATCTGGGAGCCCCAGCCGTGCCGAGGGCACTGCACCTGTGCCTCAGTTTCCCCTCAGCACGTAGAGGAGCTCCAGCCAGTGTAAGTGCTGGGGGACAGGCCCTGCCCCGCGGCGCGGCGTGCTGCCAGCCCCGCGTCCCTCCTTCACCCCGTCCCCGTCTCCTCATCTGTCCCCGCCGCCCTGGGACCACTGCCTCTTGCTCACTGCAGGAGCCCACTCAGCGCACGCCCAGCCCAGAGCCCAGCCAGGGACCTGTCTCATGTGCAGAGCGAGACCTCGGCGCCAAGTCCATAGCCGCAGGCCTTAGGTGAGCCTGACCCCGGCTCCGGTGTCCAGGCCGGGCTCCCTGCCTGGCTCCGTGTGCTCCCCCCACCTCGCGCCCCGACCAGGGCACCCAGCCAATGCTGTGCTCCTCCCACCGGCCTGTCCCCGCGGGCGCTCTGCCCTTCGGGCCCGGCCAGACCACATCTCACCTCCTCGAGCGGCCTCAGGCCCAGGCAGAGTTGGCCCTCCCTCCGTGTGCCCCACGGCGCCCAGCTCAGCGTGCAGATGCTCACAGCCCAGGCTGCTTCCCGGGGCGGGAGGCACCAGGGTAAGAACCATGTCCTGCCTGCTGTCTGTGCCTGAGAGGGCGGCACCCTGTGACGTCAGGGCCCCGGGCACTTGGGGCCCAGGAGAGCCCGAGGGACCGTTTCAGCGAAGTGCCAGGAGACTGGGCGTGCCACCCTGCTTCTGGGCCGTGTGACTTCTGGAGCTTCGAGCCGGGTGGGCTCTCAGGGCCCCTGCTACGGAGGCTGCCCCTCAAAGTGGGGGCAGTGAGGCCACCAGGGCAGTCGCAAAGCTGGGGTTCCATGGGAGGAGGACAGTGGACACGTGGACGCAGGGCTGGCACTGGGGCAGTCAGGGACCGGACCTTTCGGGAAGGAGCAGGAGACGGGTGACAAGGATGTCCCGTGGGGTCTGAGCCAGGGCGGCACGGGGAGGCCTGGGAGAAGGCGTGTGTTCTGGCAGCGGGGAGCCAACGCGCGTGGACCCGTAGGCGCTGGCTTTCTCTGATGGCGTCTGGACAAAGCATGTGTTACTGCCGTTAGAAACGACGAGTGTTGTCACTGTTGGAGATACTTTTTATTTCTGCTTTTATTAGCGTATGAAGTTTTTTTAAGATAGAGTAAGATTAGTTTGAATATTCAGGGGAATGTTTGAATTTCATTCAGAGATTTAAAAATGCAGCACAGAATTAGAAATGGTTTCCACGCGGTTATTTTGGGAAAGACCCACGTGCCCCTTCGTTGCGTCTGTCAGGAATCTCACGTGGAGAGCGGCGCCCCCGGGCCCCGGGCCTCCTCGGGGTGTCCGCCTGGCGTCCCCAGGCTTGAGTGGCCGGCGACGCCCCCCCTGCTGCTGCTGTGGGTCCCGGGGCCTCCGTGCCTTTGGAAACGCCTGGCGGGGTCACGCTGACGTCCGCGCCCCAGGTGGTGACCCGGCACGTTGGAATGTCGCCTCTGCGTCTGTCACATACAGGAAGTGGGGTCGTCGGGACCAGCCACGGGGGACAAGATAAATGGCGTGACGAGCCGTGTCACCTCCTCGGCGAGGCACGCAGCCCCACGGCCACGGGAGCAAACGACCCGTCCGCAGGATGGATGTGCCTGAGCCGGACGCGGCCCCAAAATCCATCGCGCCCTTCATCAAGCCCCGGTCTTGTACCCGTCTGACAGAAATTTAATTCGAGCTGGCTTCTGGAAATAATTATTGTATTTTAAGAGTAGTAATCATTGGCCGGGACATGATTGAATGTGTCCATGCCTATTGACTTTCTCTATGATTTATAGCTTTGTCTAGTCGATATTCCCATCGAAATTGTATAATTAATTATAAGTGTGGCTGTCAGGGCTGCAGGATGGAGTGCCCTGGTGAGGATTTGGAGAGATTAAATTTTCCTTGGCTGTCCCAGGGCAGGGCTCGGGAATTTCCGCCGCGCTCGGCCTGGTGGATAGAGATGTTTTCTGTGTGTTTAGCAACTGCCCCAGCGCACGGCCCATTGATTTTCTAGGCTCTTCTTTCTTTATCAGCGGGTGTCTCTGCAGTAACAGTGGAATTCGTGCAGCCGGGGCAGGTCCTGACAGAGACGCACGATCCGCCAGGCCCTTCATCATCGTCGACACACGCCCCGAGCTGTTTTTCACTTTGTAATCAAGAAGAATGTTTAAGATACATGTGAAATTGGTTATCATGTTGGTGAAAAATCTCAAAGCGAGACAAATTATCGTTTCAGTAGAAATGCAACATGATTTCTAATCAGGACCGTCTCACAGCCGGCGTTCGCCCGTGGCCATCGCAGAGCCCCGGACGCCGGCCCCCGGCCGGTCCCACCTGGCAGCCGCCCCTCCTAGCAGCCGCCCGGGGCCCCGCTGCATCAGACCGGGGTTTGTGGCCCTGCGGGGCGGCGAGCTGTGCGCGTGGATGGAGGACTGACCTGTGCCCCGCCCCCCGGGTCGGTCGGCCCAGGGCGCCCCCGTCTGCGGGGGGTTGACCTCGGCCTTTGCCAGAGAGCCTGGCGCAGAGCCTGACACACAGCAGAGGGTGCATAAGTCCGTGCTGACCGGAGTGAGGGCGTCCTCAAGTTCCAGAACATCCCCGCCCGGAGAGGCAGGCAGGTTAGCGAGCAGATGGTGCGCTACAGGCGGCACTCCCCCAGCAGCCTCTCTCAGCGCAGGGGCCGGGGTGAACATGTGCTGGGGTGCGGGCACCCCACGCGGGCCCGGGGGGCAGGGCCGGGTCCCCCCGGCGGGCGCCCTCACCGTGTGAGCAGCTGGAAGGGTCAGACTCGTTCCCGTCCAGGTGTTTGCTTGCTTTAATTTTACTTCACGCCCTTACAAGTGGAAGCGTGGCGGGTCCACGTGGCTCCCTCCCCGGCGCTGCCGCCCGTCGGCACGGCTGGCTGGCAGGCCGTACTCAGCCTCGGTGGCAGAGCCGTGGCCGCTGCTCAAAGCCACGCCCGCATCTCACACCAGAGTTGTCCGGTGCCTCTCTCTCCTGCTGCAGCATTGCGACGTTCTGTGCTCACGCGTGTGCGTGCGCGCGCGTCTGCGTGCATGTGCGTGCATGTGTGTGCGCGTCTGTGCGCGCCTGTGCTGGCGCAGGCTCCTGCAGACCCCTCGCAGGAGCGTCTGCCGGCGCCGCCCACGTGGACGCCCTCCGGGAAGGTTCTGGCCACTGAGAGGGCGCAGGGCCCAGCGAGGCTTCCAGGGGCCCTTCCGAGGCCGCGCAGCACGGAGGAACGATCAGCAGGTGACAGATGAAAGAGGCTCCCTCACACGCGTGTGCTCATGTGCACGGTCACACTCCCCTGCCCCCGTCGGTGTCCCTGGGAGCCCCCCGCCACCACAGCAGAGCGAGGTGGGTGGTCCGTGTCCTCACGGCCGCCCGGGCTCCCGGGCCCCTGGCGCGCTCAGGCGCTCATACCCAAGACGGAACGAGTCCCGCCTGCGGGGGCGTGGATGGAACCCTTGCCGGCGAGGGACGGCGGCTTCGACTCAAGGGGCAGCCGAGGGCCCGGTGACCGGCGGGCAGTCTCTCCTTCAGGGACCTGGTTTTGGTGGGTGGCGGCGGGTGGCATCTCGCCGCGAACGGAGAGAGAACCCTTTCAGAGAAGAAATCTGGCCGCAGGTAGTTCCTCGTTTCCTGAGGGAACTTTCAAAACCGTTTTCAGACTTTTATAAGATAAACTCCCAGGGCTGCCGACTGGGCGCCGCTCAGAGCCACGCTCTGTTCCGGGTCCAGCACCGACACGGACACCCCCAGGGGCTCGCGGGCTGTTGGGGACGGAGGAGGGTCCGGCGCAAACAAGTCCCAAAGCAGTGCTACACGGGCACAGGAGACGTCGCGGCCGTCGCCTGGAGGGAGGGAGCGCCTGCCGTGACCGTGGCTCTGGGAAGACCCGCCGTGGTCGCCGTGAGCGCCAGGCCATCAGGCACAGTCACTGCCTGCGTCCTGCCGCGGGGGGTGGGCCCGGGGGACACCGGGTCATCCTGAGGAACACCGTGCAGCTCACGAGAGCACCTTCTGAGAATTCGTGTCTGAGCGCCTGGCCCCCCGCCTGCGATTCTTCTACACGCAAGGCTGTCTGACAGAAGGCAGGCACCGCGTTTACTGCCCCCCCAGATGAAGGTCCACGGAAGATGAGCTTGCGGCCCAGAGACCCAAGACGGGTGGGGTGCACCCCTGAGAACACCAACGTTTCAATAACTATAGAAATGATAAAATAAGAGTATTTACCATGATTGGAAACTTGAAAGAATCAGAAGCAGATAAACACCAGGCCCTGAAAGACGCAGGCAGATTAAAAAATACGCAGACCCTCGTGGCAGTGTCACCAGTGAAGTCCCCGTGGACGGACTCGTGGCTGGCCAGCCCGAGGGTGCGCGGAGACACAGGGCGGCAGAGGTGGGAGCGGCGCGAGGCTGAGGAGGCCGCGCCGGGTGAGCGGTGGTTGGAACCTCGGGAGACGAACGCTCCGGAGGAGGACGTGTCTACGAGAAACAGCGGGGCGCCGGACGGGAAGAGGCGATGAGACGCAGAGCTATGGAGGACAGCATCAGGTCAGCGCAAAGGGGCCGTGGGCGCCAGGCAGCAACAGTGACCCCCGCCGCGCCGCGGGGACTCACCCCGGGCAGAGTCGGGAGCCGAGGCGTGAGGAGGGTGCGGGGTCAGCGCTACGTGGCATGGGCTGTGCTTTGTGGACACGTGCGTGTGCAGGGTTCTCAGGACACAGCCATCCAGGGCGCGGCCGCCGTGGGGCAGGGAGGGCTCGCAGCGTCTCTGCCTCTGCCGTATCGCGTTTCTCTAAGCGTCGGCCAGATTTGGGAGGCTCCAGGCGGGTGGAGCGCGTCGCCGTGTGGAAAGGAAGGAGCTGTCGACGTTTCCTTTAAACCGCCAGTCAGCCGTGGCCAGACTTCTCCCCCAGACGCTCCACACGGGTCCTTTCCGGAACCTCAGCCCCTGGCCTCGGGCCGGTGGCTCCTCTGTGCACACGGCACCTGCACAAAGCCAGCAGCCACCCACCCCCAGCCCCCCTTCCCTGCACTCGGGGCCTGCCTCTGATCCGGGAAGGCCCGGAAATCAGGCGCCAGGGTGACCGACGTGAGAAACGCACTATCGAGGTGTGCGTGTGTGTGCGAGTAGACGTGCGCCTGGCCAGGAGCACAAACGTGCCCGGAACTGCAGGACCCGCCCAGCCCCCAGAGAGCGCGTCTCTCGCCCTGAAGACTTCCTCTCCGTACCTGGCTCCTCTGAGGACCTGACTTCGGAACTTTCCAGAAGCTGCTTGGCCTGGAGCCCACCCTGGAAGAGGAGCTAGAGTCCCCCCTGATGCGGGGGCAGCAAGGCCGTTTGGTGCCATGAAAGCCCAGCCACTGTGCCCTCCCCCAAGCTTCCCCTCCCTACGTGGTTCTCCGCCCGCCTCCCTGTGCCCCCCGTCCCGTCCCCCTCAGCCCCACGCCATTCGGAGCCGCTAGGCAGGCTTGCGCTGGTGAATGTGGGCTCACAGGTGGCTCCCGTGGGATCTGGGCCCCGGGCCCCTGGCATCTGAGCCTCACCAGGCAGGTTATAAGGCGCTCTGTGACTCACGTCTGTGGGTGTCCAGGATCCTGCGGAACGTGCGTGAGGTTCAGGCAGGCGCAGGTGCAGGAGGGCTGGCTGACCCTCCCGACCCACAGGCCGGGGTCGCCCTCTAAGCCACGCAGGAGAGCGCTGGGGGCAGGGGGCTCAGGTAGCTGCCGGGCGCGCAGGTAATGACTGTGTACCCGGACCTGCTGACGCCATGCTTCGGGAGCGACGGACGAGGTGGCCGGGGTGGGAGCAGGGTGACACACAGGACCATGTGGGGACGCGATTCGCGCACGTGTCCTAAAGCTGCGTGCGGTGCAGCCTTGTCACAGCCAGTGTGGCCAGGCGTCGCTGGTGGCATCCTTCCCTCCCAAGCACCGGGCCCTTTGGGCTTTGGTTCTGAGGAGTCCCGCAGGGCAGAGCGCCCTCTCCTCCACCAGCAGAAACCGGTGCCCACCGGTGTGCCGACTCGGGCCGTTTCTTTTAACAAATTTTTTTTTTAATGTTTATTTATTTTGAGAGAGAGAGTGGCAGGGGAGGGGCAGAGAGAGGAGGAGATAGGACCTCAAGCAGGCTCTGCGCTGTCAGCGCGGAACCCAGCAGGGGCCGCCGTCTCCGGAACTGTGAGATCATGACCTGCGCCGGAGTCGAGTCGGACGCTTCACCAGCTGAGTCGCCCCGGCGCCCCGTGGCCATTGTTATCGGATTCTGTGTGAGGTCGACCTTGCGCGCTCTGTGACTTGACTTGGGCGAAAAGAAGAACCGTGTCCGTCCTGCGGGTCTGCCGCTGCTGCCCCTCGTGGCTTCGAGGAGGGCCTGCTGGGCCCCCAGCTCTCTTCGGGGACACGAACGGGCAGCCGTCAGCAGGGCTCCCTGCACGCCGTCCAGTCGGTACACCGGGCGTGCTTCCTGGGGGTTCCGTGGCTCCTGCTGCACACAGACCCCCGCGCGGCACAGCAAAGTGACCTTCTGTTCTTCTGTTTCTTTTCTTTAGCTCTTAGAATTTGACAAAGAGCTGTCCGTCTTTAAGGACAGACTGTATGAGCTGGACATCTCGTTCCCTCCCAGGTAAGGAGCTCCCGCTTGCTGGACGAGCAGGTAACTCTTCTCCCCGAGCACGCCCGCCCCGCCTGCCCTCTCCCGGCCCGGAGACAGCAGCAAGCGGAGAGCAGTAAGAGGTTCCGTTAGCTTCTCTTAAAAAAAGATGTTTTTATATATGCAGCATACCACCTTCTGAGGCTAGCACGGGGGGCCCCGGCGGCTGCTCTGGTTCTGGGTCTTTCTGGGGACGTCAGGGTTTTCCACCACATGGTGTGTTGGGGTGAGTTTTTGGTTGTTTTTCTCAGGCAGAGAAGCTTTTGCTGGGTTTTACTCTCGTGTTTCTGGCTCTCGAGGTCCGCAGGAATGCCCGCCATTCCCTCGGGAGGGGCCCGGCACTCACAGGCACACACGGGCACCCGGGCTCTCGGAGGTCGTGGGACAAAGAGAGGCCAGCAGAGGGTGGCCGGGGAGCCAGGCGTCCGGGGGCCTGAGGGCGCCCTGAGGCCACGAGGCTCTGTCACCGACTCCTCCCCTCCGCCTCTCTGTTTTTAGACCCCGGGCACGTTCGGGACACTTTCTAGCATAGGGGGTGGGAATGTCACCAGACCCAAACCTCTGCTCCTCGAACAAGCTCAAAACCAGAGGCCCTTCGTGCACTCTGCAGGGGCCCTCCATGCCCGCGCCCCCGTCACTCACACGTATGGACTTCCTGCGGCTTGAGGGCGTGGGCAGGTGCCCCTCTGACCTCAGAGTCCAGGCTCCGGCCGAGAGGGCCATGGTGTGAGTTCCAGCGGACCAGCTCCCGGGTGGGTGCTGACCGAGCGTGGCCCCTCCCAGCCCCGACCCCTCACGGGCACGGTAGCCCGCCGAGATGCCCCTGCTGAGGCCCCTGAGATCCAACAAGACTCTGCCTCCCCCGGGGTGTGGTAGGCCAGGCCTCCCCAGGGCCCCCTGTTTGGACAAGCCCCAGGGTCTCCTTCTGCACGCTTCGTTGATCTGGCAAGAGGAGGGAGGCCATGGCCTCGTGGACACGGGCACCCAGAGCTGGCCTCTGCTTCTCGACTTTCTCCCTAGTGCAGAGCTCACAGGGCCGCGTGGCCTGTGCCTGGTGGGCGAGCAGCAGGGACGCCCGCCTGTCCACCCCCTAGCCACGGCGAGAACGTGGAAGGACGTCGGCCCTCACGTGGACACGCGGGACAGCGGGGTCCTGGGCTGGCGGGTCCTGGCGAAGGAGGCACAGGCCTCCCCAGGAGGGTGGCCACAACCCGGCAGCCGGGGCCCCCGCCTGCTCGTCTGGGGCCTCTGTCGCCCCGGGACACATGGGAGGGACTTCGGAGAGCCGTTCGTTCACGGGGCGCCTGGGCTGGGCTGTGCGCACAGGACGGGGTCACCCTGCCCTCCGCAAGGTCCACGAGGTGTGGGAATCGCTTGGCTCGTGTGAGAGGACCCGACACCCAGCGGCGTCCCTGCCCCGTCCTGGCGCCGTGGACACCCCGTGAGGTGTGGCAGAAGGGACTCTCCGCAGGCGGTGTCCTGGGCCATCCAGGTCGGCCTGCGGGGCCCCACGAGCCCTTAGGACAGAGAGCTCGCTCTGGCTGGGGTCGGGAGCTGTGACAGAGAAGGGGACACCTGGCGAGTGCTGGTGCAGGTGCTGCCTGGCCGGCCCGGTAAGGCATCAGATACTAATTAGACAACGTAGCGGTTTCCGAAGATGGGCGTGTGGGACGAGAGAGATGAGAGGGCTTTCTAACAAAGTCGGCAGCTCTGGGATGTCAGAGCCCAGCTCCAGGTCCGAAAGCCCTGTGATCAGAACGCGGTCACAGCACCTGCTCCGGCACAGACCTACCCAGTGCTCCCGAGGCCGGTCCCCTGCTGCCGGGGTCACCCCTCCCCCGATTCCAGGGTCTGGGTCACCCACCCCTCCCCTGCTTCCCCAGTCACCCACTCCCCTGATGCCCCAATCACCCACTGCTTCCCCGTCATCCACCCCTCCCCCACTGCCTGGAGTCACCCACCCCTCCCCTGCTTCCAGGGTCACCCACCGCTCCCCTGATGCCCCAGTCACCCCCCACTCCCCCCTGCCTGGGTCACACTCAACATTGCCCCCTCCCCCACTGCCCTAGACACACAGCCCCTCCTCTTTGGCTCTTTTGTATTTTCAAAACCACGTCTGCGACCAGAGTCCGCAACTCCAGGGTGTGGGGTTTGGAGCCGCCGCACCGTGTGGGAAGAGCATAAGCAGCCGAAAAGTCTGGGAAAAGAACAGACGATGGTTGGGGGTGCTGGCCGTGAGGGTTGGCGCCCGCCAGAGAAACTCTCGGACTCTCCCGTAAGATCAGCGGTCTCAGGCATGCTGCGTGTGCGTGTGCGCGTGTGTGCGTGCCGCGTGCGGGTGTTTGTGTGTGCACACAGCGGGGTGTGAGCTCAGGAGATTGCATATATGGGCTGCAGCGGGCACAGACACGCACACGGGGGTGTGTACAGAAGATTGTGTGCCTGGGCGTATCGCCTGTGCACGCTGTGTAGACACACGTGCTTGTGTGCAGGTGTTTGGGCGTCACTTAGGTATGAGTGCACGTGTGTGCACCTGTGTAGGTATGGCGGTGTGTGTGCAGAATGAACTTACGTGTGTGCAGTGTCCACAAATACGTGGGGGAGTGTGCACGTGTGTGCGTGGGGTTTAGTGTATGTACGCAGGGTGTGTATATGGAGTTAGACGTGTGTGATTATATGTGGGCGCGTACGGGTACAAGGGTGTGTGTATGGGTGTGTGCAGTGTCTTGTATAGGTAGGTGTTGGGTGTGCCTTGTGTGTGCACATGTGGATGGGTGCGTGTACACATGGGCCTGTATGTGGCGTGTGCGTGTACGTGGGTGTGCAGGGGAGCACTATGTGGGAGTGGGTATGCATGACGTAGATGCGTGTCCTTGTACATGGCGTGTGCGCGAGTGTTCGCAGGAGTGTGTTCACGTGCGAGGTGCGTGTGCAGTTTGTGCATGTGGTGTGCACACACAAGTAGGGGTATGTATACGTGTATACGTGTGTAGGTGTTTACTTGTGCGTGCATCACCTGGGCGTGGGGGTGTGTTTGGGTGAGTGGGGGGCGTCCCCTGGGTGTGGGTGCGTGTGTCTGGCCTGCGCACCGCCCCGCGTGGAGCGGTCCCTCGGCTGGAGATAGCCGGGGCCATCTGACTTGGAGCAGTTTCCTCGCACGCTGTCCTTGGTCCCCTCTTGGGGCAGAGCATGAAGAGCCCCTAGTGTGCCTTCTGCAGGGCTTGGTGACATGGCCGTCCTGTCCCCGCCCGAGGGCTGAGTCCTGAACGAGGAAGTACCGGGTCCAGGGATAGAGCCTTCTGGAAGATTGGCAGGCCAGAAGTGTCCCGCCCTCTTGTCTAGCTCCTTCTGGTCCCACACTCCCAGCACCACCTGACCAGGGGCCCATGTCACCCTGTGGGGAAGAAGGCAGGAATTCCGTCCCCACCACGGGTCCGAAGCCGGACCACGGGGCCCCCAGCTCAGTGGGGGCCGTCGTCCTCCAGTGCCGGGATGCCTGGGGGTGGGGGCGTGGGTTCGAGGCCCCCTCCCCAGCTGCCGATTCCCGACCTGCTTCCTGCTGGGAGGGGGGTCTGGTGGAGGCCAGTCCCCTTGGGAAGCGCGACACACGGGTTCCCCAGCTCGTTCCCTTCGAGAGAGGGTTCTGTTTGCAGATGTCGGCTGGGTCCCATGAAGATGTTCCCAGAAGGGACCCCACCTCGCCTGCATCCACGCGGCCTGGGCAGGGCAAGGCTATGCACGCGGACCCCCCTCATGACTGATAAGGGCCACGCCAGTCCCTTCCACAGCCCAGAGGACCTCGCCCGACACGGTTACAGTTTGCGAACATGGCCTCTCACTCCCCGAGCTGCTCCGAGCCGGCCGGGAGGTCCAGACAAAGCACTGCCTGTGTCTCAGAAGCTGTGTGTTCTCCACCCCACCCCACCCCCGCACGGCCCTCGGGTGTACGCCGAGATGCGCTAGTGCTCCCGGTACCTTCTGGAAGCCTTGAGGACTGAGGTCGTGCGACCGTGGCTGTTGGGTTGCTGGGTCTGAGGGAGGCCGGTGTCGGCTTCAGCTCATCAGAACCAGGAACCTGAGGCACCCGAGCACCCGTGTCTATGCCTGCAGGCAGCGCGTGCGCCCAAACCCCGAGCATCCGGTCCCGTGGCCGTGGGCTGGTTTTCAGAACGTACCTGTACTCTCTGCCCTTTATCCCAGCGGCGAGTGCCTGGCACACGGGTCACTCGGCCTCTGTCCCTCCCGCAGCACCACGCAGAGCAGGACGCGCTCTGGGGACGGCTCGCCAGGACCGGGGGTGGTGGGCAGGTGTCCGCGGGGAGCGCCGGCACAGCCGTGCACTTGCGAACCCCCCAGACATTTCGTCGGCAGGTGAGCCTCGCAACGAGAGAGAGGGGCTCTTCACAAAGACATGTGTCCCCACTCTCCCCGGACTACCACAGCTTCGCTCCTAGCGGATTGTAACTCGGTGCTGTCGCTCTGCCGGAGGAGGTGCCGCTACTCAGACACGTACAGCGCCTCCAGCCTCCTCCTCCACCGAGGGCACAGCGCACGCGGCACCTTCCCCGGGGCGGCCACAGCAGTGACCGCGGTGGGCGGGGGGTCAGAGGCAGTGTGCCGCAGGCCAGGCGGTGGGAGGAGCAGGCGGAGGGGCCAAGGGAGCCCCCAGCCCCGCCCCTGCACCGCCCAGTGGCGCCTGCCACCCGCACCGGCCCGGGGACAGCACCCTCCTGACGAAGGCCCACCCTGCCAGACGGCGCGTCCCTGTACCTGCACACGTCCCTCCAAAGGCTGGGCCTGAGCACCCACTGTGGCGTGGACCCGAAACCACATCCGTGAGCGACTAGTTCTGTGCCGTGGGAGGGCGTCGCCCGCATGCGACGTCACAAGTTGGGGACATCACGAGTTAGTCCTTCGGGGCCCCTGGGTTGCCAGATTGTACACATTCCCAGGTGTTGGCAGGATTGAGATGGCGTGCCCCTCGGGGCCAGTGCGCAGAGGACCGAGTCCCGTGGCCCGCTGCCGGGCACATGGGGCCGATACACGCTCTCCAAGATTCTGGGTTTTGCTTGAAAGCTTAAATTTTCTCATTGGCAAAAATTCTCTCAGATGTTTTCCTGGAGAGGAAAAATGACTCGTTTCGTTGCCTCTTGAGACAACTCCCGTCTGAGCTCACGTCTGAGCAACAGCAGTCTTTCTGGTCCTTCTAGCAAAACAAAAAAAACAAAAGACAAAACAAAACAAAACGACATTCCACGAAAACGAGCTGAAACAGCCACATGGAAGGACACGTCTGTGCCGTATCGTCCTGCTGCGTCTGGACGGGTCCGGAGAGTCAGTAGAGCCACCCCGTCTGTTTCTTGGTGTGGGGCCTCTGAAGAGCAGCCAGCACTGAAGAACACCACTGGCACGGAGGAACACCACCGGCACTGGCACCACGGCTGCTGCTTCCATCTGTCGGAAGCCAGACGGTATCTCAGGGTGCTCATGAATGTGGTTTTACCTTCCAGATGCGCCCGGAAGGGTCTCGGGGACCCCTGGGGCTCAAACGCCACCCCCTAAGAACAAGCCAGAAAGAGGGAATAGCCAAAGTGCCCACCAGTGGCGGCAAAGCACCGCACGACAGCAGCCGGCCCCGGGCCGCTCTCTGCCAACACACCTACAACCGTAGCGTGCGCGAGGCCGGCTCTGGGCGTGGTGCAGGACACGGAGACGTGCCTGGCCGGCGGTGCTGCGTCATGACCTGTGACTTTGCAGACAGCGGCTGGAGGGCCGGCAGGGCCCTCCCCGGACGAGGAACCATGCAGGGGGACTCGGGGGGCGTGTGGGCCGTGCCCAGTGCGGGTGACACTGATGCGCAGCTGACTGAGCGAGCAGGAAAGCGGGACCTGGGTCTGAACGCAGAAGCTCGAAAAGTGATTCACTTCTTCAGAAAAGGTGCAGTTGGAAGAGACACAACCATATCTTTCCCGGAGGCAGACGCCCCACAGCTGGAAGGAGAAGTTTTTCCTGAAGAAATTGCTTACAGAATAAGATCAAATTGTGGTTTTTAAACAAAACAGAAATGTATGTAACACAGAGCTAAACGCACGGCTCCAGGCTAGCGGGGGGGAGTTGTCTGTCTTAATGGATACACTTAATTTTAAATTAAGGATAAAGATGCTTTTTTCGAACTTCTCCCGGGCCGTAATTTAAAGTTTGACCATCCGTGATGACGTACGTGCCACTGTGGACTCAGGACGAACAGGTGCGTCTGCCAGGCTTGGCGGCTGGGAAGGAGCCGGGACATCCATGAGTCCAGCTGGTCACTGGGCCCAGGCTGGATGTGGTCCACGCAGATGTGCGGGGTGGGCACCGGCAGGCACCGTGGCCTCCAGACCCGCGTCAGGCCTGCCCCTTGACCATCGGGCTTCTGAATGCGCTTCTGCCCTGAGCCAGGGGCGCCCAGCCACACGGGGCTCCTGCACAGGGACCACAGACGGGGCCTCGGACCCCAGCCCTCAGGGAATTCCCACGCCACTGGATTAAGGACCCAAAGCAGCAAATATGGTTAAAACAAAACCTACACAAAGAAAGGAATCCGTCACTCCTGTGTCCTACTTGTCACGACGTCCTCGTGGAGAAGACAGACGCCAGCTGCCCCACAGACTCCGCACAGGACAAGCGTGGAGCCGGCCGCCCGTCCCTGCTCCTGGCTCCTCGGCTGGCGCCACGGACAAACGACACCCCTCACACACGCAACCGTGCCTGGGCGCCCGGGGGCACGCCAAGGCCGGGTGACGGGCTCTCCGGGAACGGCCGCATGAAGAGCCGATGGCTGGGGCGATGGCCCTCGTGCGCAGGGGCCGGCTGATCCGAGCGGCCGGCCGCCGCCCCCACTCCCTCCCGGGCGGTCTCTGCCGCCTCCCTCCGCCCGGGCGCTCCGTGTCGCCACAGCCCCTGCTCTCTTCTCTTCCTTTGACTGTAGTTTTGTTTCTTTCCTTCTCTTTTCCAGGAATTTCAGCAACGGCTGGTAGGTTTGAAACCGAGCGTTTGGGGACGCCCTTACTTGCTCGGGGCTCGTGGGCCGCCGGCCGTGATGGGCCGTGTCTGCACCATTTTCTTCTGTAGCAGGCTGGGGGCTCTGTGATCACTACGCAGTGCTGACTTGGGAACAGGTGCCGTGTGGCAGCAGGGATGCGAGGAGGGGCTTCTGTCCCCACAGCCGCGCTGAGGGCACACCCCCACCCCTCCACCCTCCATGGTGGGGAGCAGAATGTGCCGGTCTGGCTGCGGTTTACCTTCCCTTTCCTCCTGAGCCTGGCGTCCCCACCCGCGGCCGGCCCTGCAGCTTCGGCGGGTGAACACAGCCAGGCTTTGTGCCTCCCTGGCCGTGTTGCCGGGCTCAGAGCCCATGACGACTCCACCCGCCTGCCCAGCCGAGGCAAGGGGGCCACTGCCCACATCCTGAGGGAAGGAGCTCGAGGGGCAGGGAGGAAGGGAGGCCAAGCCCTTGAGGACAGGTGGGTGATTGTTAGCTTTACGGCACACCGCCGGCAGGGATGGCGGCTCTGCTTCCCCGTGGGGGCACGGGCAGGGCCTCGTCCCGGCCCCTGCCCTGCCACGGTCTGCTTTCAGATACGTGTGTGTGCATGGCAGGCGCCGTATTGATTGCTGTCGCTCTGGAGGTGCTCAGGGCACAGATGGGCAGCATCAGGCCAGGAGCCCCGCACTCCGGCCGCCATCCAGGCGTCCCGTCAGCTGGCGGAACCAGCCTCCCTCCCTGGGCCCGTTTGGACCAGCACGAGCACCGTCCCGGCTTGTTCCCTCCGGGTCCCAGGACTGGCTGGGCCCCTTCTCAGGGGTCAGGGACCACAGGGCACGGCCCCTGGGCTGTGGGGATGAGGGCGGTGCCCCCAAGAGCAGGACACCTCTTGGGACCAGCTTCTTCCTCCTCTGGAGTCACCTGTGGACACGTCGGACTGTGGCGGCTGGGTCCTGCCTAAGCACGGCGGCCTCGGGCCCGGGGCTCCCCTCTGGGCGCAGACGCTTCAGGCCTTCTCTGGGGCTTGTCTCCGCGCCACCATGCGAGTCGCGACCACCCGTCAGATCCCGCCGTGGGCAGGTGCCCCGCTGACAGATTTATTGGTGTCCTGGTACGCACCGGGCCTGCAGTCCAGATGCTGAGCTCTGGCCCTGGGTGCGTCCGCATGGTGTGTGGGTGCCGTGTGCAGCCCTGGACAAGACGCAAGGACCGTCATGGGTCCCCGAAGGGGTTTCCTGTATGTCGGCGGCATCGGGCCTGAGTGTCCAGGGTGGGGTCTGAGCGCGTGGAGTTCATCCGGCTTCTGTCCGGACTGTGTCTCAGCATTTAAGCCAGGCCCGGGACGACTCGCGGTCCCCTGGCTAAAGCCCCCACCACAGCCACTGCTCGCTCACGGCGGCCCTCACCTGACCTTTGTCCCTGGCAGGCGGGCTTGCTCTAGTCCACCGACTTAGCACGTCATCTCTGGAAACTCGGGGTAGATCCATGTCGACCCCCGACCCCCAGCTCCCTGGCGGTGCGTTCCTGGGGAGAGCCTGGGTGAAGGCCTGACTCAGGTCTGGAGGCCACGGAGCAGAGGGAGAGGGGCCTCTGTAGACCAGGCGCCACGTTGGGAGCAGCCTGGAAAGCCGCCTGAGCCCTGCTTTTGGAGCTCAAAGCAACAGAACAAACCCTGGGCGGTTCGGGACTCTCCTGAACACTGGTTCTACGGGGGGGTGGGGGGGGTGGGGGAGGCCCGAGGGGAGGCCCGAGGCTCTCCGCAAGGCCGAGCAGACACCCCACCCCGGGCGCCCCAGACACAGTGCCACCAGTCTGTTCTCAGTTCCATGATGATTCGGTCATTCCCGGTCAGGACCTGCTGCCTGCTGGGGGCGGGCTGGCCATTGTAGACGGACAGAGGCGGGCACCCTGGGCCTGCAGGCAGGACTCCCCAGAGGGTTCTGGATGCAAGAGGCAGCCAAGGGACGTCAGGGGCCGTAGCTGGGCACCCCCAGGATGACAGAGCGTGCCAGCTGGCAGCACCCTGCTCTTTGTCACCCGGGTGTGTGTCACCTGCCTGTGGGTGGGTCAGCGACGGTGGCTCTGTCCCCGGCAGCTGAGCCAGTTCAGTGGGTGGGAAGGAGAGAATCGGGCACGGTCCTGCGTGCTACCATGGTGATGACCCCGTGGCCTGGGCACCGGGCGCCCGTGGAGACGCCCCAGCTTCCGGAGGCATGAGAGGCGTCCGGGGGGTCCCACTGCGGCAAGGAGACGGCCCCTGGCCCCTGGGGGTGCTGGTGGAGAACGAGGCACGTCTGCGGCCAGATGGGACGTGGGGCCGGGGCGTGGTTTTCAGTGCGGTCTAGACCACGTGCAAAGCCAAAACCACAGCCGAATAGAGCGTTCCACTTCTGTAGAGGACTGGCTTGCCCCAGCACCCTGTTACAGTATTCCAGCGAGCACTGACACTGCGGGTTTGACCTTGTGTTCTGGAAACTTCCGTACGCGCATTCCTTCCCTGCATAGCGCTGGCCATTCCACGTGCGAGGGCAACCCACAGGGCCCTCCCCCGGGGACGCGGAGGATGGCGGGAGGTGGGGCTGGGCCCGGCGGCTAACCGGGTGCCTTTGTGCCCCCCCAGCTACCCGTACAGCGAGGACTCCGGCCAGGGCGGGCAGTACATGAACACTCGATGCCCCGCGTGGTGTGACCGCGTCCTCATGTCCCCGTCCGCCAGGGAGCTGATTCTGAAGGTAAGTGCCGAGCCGCCCCAGGACCAGCCACACAGAGGGGACCCAGGACAGACCCGGTGCCCAGGGCTCTGTGACGTCCGATACCTTTCTGGACCCAAAGCATGCACACGTGGTTGTCAGCACTTTAAAAATCATTACAGTTGATTGTATTCTGGGGAATTAGATGCGCTCTCGTCCACGAGAGAGCACGCAGGCCGTAAGCGTGGTTCGTCCACGAGAGCGCGCAGGCCGTAAGCGTGGCGGGCGTCTGCTGGAACCTTCCCGAGCTGTGAATCGCGAGCCCAGTTCGCGTCTGGGCCTGACAAGGTAAGCGTGGACGGGCAACAACCAGGAGGTAGCACACACGCTGGCCGTTGGGGCATTTGGGGTTCCCGTGGCCTCCTGATTTTCCAGAATTCTCGGTGCCCACATTTCAATATAAAAGGTGTGTTTTCAAAATAACCAAGATCTGAATTATTTCGTCCACCCCATTAATGAAAAACCCTCACCCTGAAGTGCATTGATTGTGGGGGGGGGCCCTTGGTCCAGCGCTCGGTGTTCAGAGCAGACGGGGGCATATCTTAAGTGGGGGTCGTCCCCAGGACCCCTCGGCTGGGCCCTGGGTCCTCCCCCAGGGACTCAAAATGCACTGGGCCAACGGGGGTCACAGCCAGGAGGGCAGAGCCCCCACGTGCTGCCCCGCCACACACGTCCCCAGTGCCCCCTACCCAGTGGGCCCCTGCTGGCCTTTTCCGTGAGAGCCCAGCTCTCCACGCTCTTCCCTGAGCCCGGAGCAGCCTGGGCGCCTGGAGAGGAGGCCGGCTAGCGGACCGGGCTGCAGCGGGGGCTTCATTCGTCTGTGGCAAGCTTGCTCTGGTGGGGCCTTGCCAGTCCTGCCCCTGGGCCGTGTGCAAGGCCTGCACCGTCTGTGACACCCTCACCTCCGGGGACCCCTTCCCCACCGGCCTTCCTGACTGGCGCTGCAGGGGACGTCGGCCGCACGCGCACAGACGCGGCGCCCGCCCTGTGCCTGGCTGGGTCGCTGCCGTGCCCTCTCTGCAGGGCTCGCTCGCTGGCGCTCGAGAGACGGCTGTGTGCAGTGGCACGGTGGCTCACAGCACCTGCCGGCCCTGAGCACGTGGAGTGAGCTGGACACAGGGCCGCAGCCGGAATGGGGCCTCCGGGACCTCGGGGATGGAGAAGGGACAAGTGTCATCTAGCAGGGAAAACACCCACGACCAAGGAAACCGCATTTGGCAGGAACTCTCCGGAGCTAGCTGCCGAGCGCCGGCCCAGCCGCGCAGCCCAGGCTTGGCGTGGCTCCGTGGAAGGGGCTTCACACTGCTCCGCACTCGCTCATGCCTTCTCTGAGCTTTGATGCTTCAGACCTGGGGGGGCGGGCAGAGCTGGAGGGGAGGGTCCCCCCCAACAGACGTCCCCCAGGCGCTCCCGGGGGGCTGCCCGGCGGCAGCGGGCCTTACGGTGGGAGCAGACGCGCACCGCGAGCCGCTCCCCGGCCTCATCCATCATGCCACGCTCCGCCACCTCGTCATCATGTCCCGTTCTGCTTCCCCAGCCCTAAAACACCAGAGGTGGCGGGCTGGCGGCGCTGCCTGGGACCCGTGGTGATGAGCGCACTGCTGTAATTTGTTTATCTGTCTCGAGATTATGCATTTGGAAATCCACAATTTTATGCTGCCTTTGTAAATTACCGGGCCGCGTTTGATGAATGGCCCCCACTTCCGCGAGGCCGCACTGCGCTCGCTCGCGCAGGGCGGGGAGTGCTCACGCACACGGTGCAGGGTACGCTTTATACTTTTCTGGCAGGCGACCACGCTGGAAAGTAAATCTGACCTTAAGCTTTCTACTGCATTAAAGATAATTCAGTTTTAACTTTATAGTCTCAGACGCTCCGGCTGCGGGCATAAAATTCCGGCCCGGTCGGAGCTGACTGACTGCCAGGAACAAACCCTTCGGGGTCGCACCCAAAACCAGAGCCAGCAAGGAGGGGGGGGGAGCCGTGGTGCACGTGGCGCTTAATTAATGTGTACAAAGTGCTCGGGGCAGCAGCGGGGAGTCAGTGGCGTCCGCGCCTGTTCGAGCCGCGTTCTGGGTTCATAGAACTGGCTGTCAAAACCGATGTAAACAGGGGTAATCGGAGCCCGAGGAGCTGCTCCCGTGAGGGGGGCGGCCTGGAAAGAAAGCTCACGGCTGCACCGACGGGCAGGGGCACGTGCCGGGGCCCCCACCCCGACTCCCGTCCAGAAGCGGGAAGAGCCAGGGGCTCAGGGCCTCCCAGGGTTTCCAGAATGTTCTGCCCGCTGGCCAGCCACTCCTTCCGAGTGGCCAACCAGAGACCTGCATGCAGGGAGCTGGGCGGGGGCGGTGGCCGGGGCTCCCCAAGGAGGCCCCACCGTTCCTGCCTCCCACGCGGTTCCCTCTGTTTGCTTCCCCAGTCGGAGAGCGAGGAGAAGGTCGTCACCTACGACCACATCGGGCCCAACGTCTGCATGGGAGACCACAAGGTGAAGTGCCCTCGCTGCGGGCGCGGCCCGAGGGGCAGACGGCGGCGGGCGGCGGGCAGGGCCGGGCTGCTCCTTCTCCAGGGTCGGCCTCCGAGGCGCAGGTCACGTGTGGTCTGTTTATTTCATTGTAAGAAATACCAGGAGGCAGGCAGGTAAGTAGGTGGGTAGGGAGATTAAGAAAGCAGAAATGACTAGTCAAAATACAGAATTTTGCCATTTACAAAAATATACTGTATACAGCCGATGATTTCTGAAGGCCGTTTTTCTAGCGTGCACTGGGACTGCTGTAGTGGCCTTCTCGTGCCGAGCCGAGTCCGCGGTGCAGGCGGCGAGTGCCAGAGCTGTGGGCAGGAGGCTTGGTGCAGGGACCACCTTGGTGCAAGTGGGCGGCCCTCACACCAGGGCCCCGCAGGCTCACTGAGGGCGGTGCTGGCTCCGTCCCACCTTCAGCCAAATCAGAGACTCCTCTGGACCTTGACCCCTGGCACTCGGTCCTTCCCCGTGCTAGGTGGGGTTTATCCAGCGGTCTGTGCGTGAGCTTCTTTCTAGCCGGAAGTAATACCCTCTTCACAAAACAGGAAGGCGCGTTGCCCCGAGCCCCCCGTCACGCGGCCCGGCTCCAGTTCTGGGTCAGCCGGGCTCCCGGTGGTGCTGGCGCACAAGCCAGGGGGCGCGGCCGGGGCGGTCAGGGGTCAGGGTCAGCTCGCGGCTGTGGTCCTGACGCCCTCTCTTCTCCGCTGCAGCCCGTGTTCCTGGCCTTCCGCATCGCGCCCGGGGCAGGTAAACCTCACGCCCATGTGCACAAGTGTTGTGTCGTGCAGTGACGTGTGGTAAATATGACTCCTTCCCTCGAGTTCACCTTTTCTCAGCTTTTCCTGGTGTGTTTGTTCCTTTAACGAATGACACCTTCCACGGCAGGGAAGCGATGGCAGCGGCGGCAGAGGGCCCTTCGCGAGACCTCCCTGTAGCGCGAGGAGCAGGTGGAAGTCGCGTCCATGAAATCCGTACTCCTAACAGCTGCATCGACAAACCCGCGCGAGCGCCACCCACTAGACGGCCGGCCCCACACTTCGCTTCAGCCTCCGGACCGTTCCGGAAAAGCCTCACATACCTCACTGTCTTGTCTGTTCATGTGACATTTAGTAGAAATAGTGGGTTTTTGTAATAAGTCACCGTCCTGTTGCCAAAACTCTATAGACAGCAGAGGGAGTCTGTATTTCAGACTCCGGGGTTCCGATTTTTAACCATTGTCAGCGTGGGAAGAGCGTCTCCGGCGTAGAAAGCCCGCAGGCGTCACCTCCCGCCAGCCGGAGGGGAGCCCGGGGTGCGGGCGACGTGGCCGCTGGGAGGAGACGAGGGCCCCGTCCTGGCCCCCGGCGGCCCCCCTTCCGCGGTATTCACTCTAACTGCCTGCCGTGTTACATGGTTTTTGAATCACACTGCGGCTGCTTTCCATTTTTATATATATAAATATATATAAATATATACTTTTTAAAAATAATTTATAAATCTTACCAAAACTTATGCTAAATATACTTTCCAGTATGAATGCTTGAGAGTGTCCTATCAGCAGGTAGAAGCGGAGTCTAGGAGTTCAGTTTTGTGTACATCACGCGGACGCATCCGACAGTACGGCCCGGCAGTGCCGACGCGAGGGAGCGTCGGCCGCGGCACGTCTGCGCCTGCAGAGTCTCACTCCTATGCCTTTCTTCTGTGTAATATTAAGAACCGAATGTGAAGTTTATAGCTAGCTCGGGTGTACCTTTTAAGAATTTTGTAAACTGTTTTGTCTGTCTTTTGTTACTGTTCTATGGTGCCAAGTATCCTACATCAAACAATAATATCATGGGAGAAATAAAAATAGCCTAGTCTGCTTCAGATAGAAATTGCTTTTAACATGGGCTGTATATAAAAACATTAAGAGAAACAAAACCGTAAGTCCCTCGGCTGCTCAGCTACAACCAACCTACGTAATAGCCTTGCTGCAAACGTTTTCTCCTAGCACGAAGTACGGCATTCAAGGTCACTGCGGTGCCTGTGGACGAAACACAAGCGTGGGTTTTATTGATTTGCTTCAGAACACTACAGAATTCCTGGACTGTGTGAAGGCCTTAGATGCTCGTATTAGGTAAATCACTACCATTGCAAGTGATTGGGTGTCCGCTTGCCGATCTGTCCCGGACCGCGCGTCGGGGGTCTGTCAGTGCTGTGGCCCTCTGCTCTGTCCACGCGCCGCACGGCAGGCCCGCCCCACGCCATTCTGTCTCACGGGGCTTCCGTTGTTGGTCACTGTGGAGGCCTTTAGACACGACCGCTCCCAGTTCCTAAGCAATAAAATTGATCATGGTGAAAACAGTCCCGCCTCGCTGTTTGTTTCTTCCTTCCCTGCCCGGCTCTTTTGAAATGCTAAGTAACATTTAGGAGGGGAGCTTTTGTGGGCTGCGACTTCGGATCTGGCTCCTAGAAACCCTGCACCGCCCTTGGATCAGAGAGTCATCATCACACAAACCAGCCTTTAGTGGCTGCAGAAAAAGGAGCTTTTGGATTTTTTACTGTAGTGGCAGCTAATGGGAAGTAGCCCTCGCCTTTTAAAAACGAGATTGTAAAAACGGACTGCTTGCCTCAAAAGTTGAAAACTGGAAATTGCCCTGCTCTTAACTTGAGCCGAGAGGACAGTTCACTCACAGAAATGAGGCAGACTTTGATCCCGCTCCGCTGTAGAGAAAACCAGCCAGCGGCTCAAAAGAAACGCCTTTCTTAACGGATCGGGCAGCCACGGTGGCAGAAACAAAACACTTTTAAGCCTTCTACATTTCTATCATTTTAAAAAGTGCCTTCCAGGAGAGAAGTCCTACTGTCCTCACTTGTATTTAATTTTTAACTTAAAAGCCAACGGTTAATGTGCATCAGGGCGCAACCACGTGGAGCCCCAGCCAGAGGCCGGAGCGGACGGCCTCCGCGGGCGGGCGGGCGGGCAGGGTCGCTTCGGAGTTCCCGTCGGCGCCCAGTCTGAATCGAACAGCAGTTCCTACCGATTAAAGACGACGGGCGGGGCGGCGGGGCCACGGTGCAGACGGGTTTAAAACCCGACGTGTTTGTGGGCCGCGCGCTCGGTGCGGCTCGGAGATGCTGGGCCGCCGAGGCATTCCCAGACGTGCAAAATCACACCAGACCCGTCGGCCCGAGCCGCGGGGCCCAGCGGCAGCGAAGGCCTCGCCCCTCGCCCGCCCCGGGGTTTCCGAGAAGGGGAACAAGCAGGGCGCGCGCGGGGGTGCTCACCTGCCGCAGACCTCCGCCACCGCGCCGGCCCGCAGCCCCGGGGAGCGCGCCCGCTCGCGAGCGCAGGTGGCGGCGCAGGTGGGAGGGGGCGCCGCACCTGCCGCCGGGCGCCCACCTGCGGCCCCGCGCCCGGCGCGCGCTGCGTCTCCGTCCGCGTCCGCGTCCGGCCCCGCTGGGCGCTCGCTGGCGTCGCGGCTCCTCCGGCTCTCCCCGGGCGGCCGAGGGGTCGCGAGGCCGGGGCCGCGCTTCCTCGCGCCGGGCCCTCGCGGTCCCCTGGCTCTTGCAAGCTGCCGCCGCCCGGGCGCGGGAACACGGGGGCCGGGGTCGCACCGCGTCCCCGCCGCCAGCCCGGCCCCCGCGGGAACGAAGCCTGGACCCGGGGGGACCCGCGGGACGGGGGGCGGAGAGCGGGGTTTTCGAGAAGGAAGACACACGCGGTGCAGCCTCCGGAGCCGCGGCTCCGCCGGGGAACGTGTTAAATAATTTATTGATTATACAAAGTGATTCCGCCCGGGACGCGCGGCCGCCGTATAACTTATTCTGTAAAAATATATATACACGCGGGCGGGCGGCGGCGAGGGGCGCCGGCCCGCCCCGACCCTGCTTGCTCACAAGGCGTCCCCCGCGCCGCCGCCGCACGGGCTGACCAGCGCCAAGTTCGCGGGTTTGTGCTTCTTGAGCAGCCGCGTGATCTTCTCGTCGTCCGAGTTGGGGTCCAGGGGCCGGTTGTACTCGTCGTCGTCCTCCGCGTCCGAGCCGCCCACCTTCAGCTTCTCGGCGTCCGAGTCCTGCTTCTTCTTGGCCGACGCCATCTCCGCCGCGTGTCGCTTGCGCCACTTGGTCCGGCGGTTCTGGAACCACACCTGCGGCGGAGGGGGACCGTCAGGCGGCTCCCGGGGGCCCGAAGCGACACCCCCGCCGCGCAGGCCCTCGGCGGCCAGGGCCAGCACCTCGGCCGGGCCGCAGGACGGCGGCGCCCCCGGGGCTGCTGGAGGGTGGAGGGGGGCGGGCTGGCGGCGGCCGGGCGCGTCGCGCGCCGTTCGCGGGACGCGGGCGCCGGGTCCGCTTCGGGCGGCGGGGCCCGCGGGAGGCCGCCCCGCCCCGGCCGCTCACCTTGACCTGGCTCTCGGTCATGCCCAGGGAGTAGGCGAGGCGCGCGCGCTCCGGGCCCGCCAGGTACTTGGTCTGCTCGAAGGTCTTCTCCAGCGCGAAGATCTGCTGGCCCGAGAAGGTCGGCCGCGAGTGCTTCTTCTTGCCGTCCTTGTCCAGGACCCCGCCGGCCTGGGCTGCAAAGGAGGGCGGCGGCGGTGAGCTCGGCCGGCCGCCCCAGGCCCCGCACCCCAGGCCCCGCGCCGATCGCCCCGCGCGCGCGCGCGCGCGCCACCTACCCGGGCCGGCCAGGCGCGGGTCCCTCCAGGGCGAGCCCTGCACCACGCCGGGCCAGAAGATGGGCGGGCGCCCCGGCAGCTCGGCCAGCGGCTTGGGGTAGCCGCGCGCCACGGCCGCGGGCCCGAAGTAGACGCCGGCCGACGAGGCGAGCCCGTTGAGACGGGGCAGGCCGCCCAGGAGGCCGCCGCCCGCCGCGCCCACCGGCCGCCCCAGGATGTCGCTGATGCCGTGAGGGGTGCCGAGCGGCAGCTGCGCGCCCAGGCCGCCCAGCGCGGGCGCCTTGAAGCCGGCCGGGCCCTGCAGCGCGTACGGGAACAGCGACGTCTTCATCTCGGCCATGTTGTGCAGCGCGGCCAGCGGCGCGCTGCTCAGCACGAACGCGCCCGGGCGGTTAGCGTCCATGGGCGCCGCCGCCGCCGGCCCGGGCGCCCATCCGGGCCCCGCCGCCGCCGCCGCCGCCCGCGCCCGCCGGCCCGGGAAGTTTGCGCGCGGCCCGGGGCGCCGGCTGCAGCGGGGCGCTCGGGGCGCGGGCGCCGACGGCCCGGGGAGGCGCGAGGGCGGCGGCTTCCGCGCGGGCTGGGCGGCGGCCGCGGGGTCGGCGGGGCAGCGGCGGCGGCAGCGGCGGCGGCGGCGGCGGCGGCGGCGGCGGCGGCGGCGGCGGCTCCGGGGCCGATCGGAGCGGCGCCGCGCGGGCCGGGCGCGCTGATAACCGCGGGGGCCCCCGCGCGGCGCGCGCGCTGATTGGCTGCGGGCGCCCGCGGCCCGGCCATTGGCCAGCGCCCCGCCCGTCTGCGCGCCCCCGCCGGCCGCGCACTCCATGAAGGGCCCATTAGCGCGGCAGGTGCCTCCCCGGCTGTAAATTTGCCCCCTGATTTATCTCCCCCGGGACGAAATAAATCCCGTTGGATGGGAGTTTAGTTAGGCAAAGGTTTTAATGGGGAATCGGGAAAAAATACGAGAACATATTTTATCGCTCGAAAGAATGCAGATTTGAGGATCCGCTTGGCACGCTCCGTGCGTCCCGTTCGGCGAAGAGCCCCCAGGTGCGCGGGCGCGGGGAGCTGGTCGGCACCGTCGTGGGGGCACAGCCAGGGCGCCGCCCCGGGCTCAGGTTTCCGGGAGCACCGCAAACATTCTCGGGCAATGTTCCCAGACGGGGGGGGGGGCGCGGGGGGGCGGTGTTGCGGGGGGGGAGGACGCTGGACCTCGTAGTCCACGCGCCGATGGGGCCAGCGCGAATCTGCTCTGGACTCACCGGCAAACTGCTGGCGCGGTGGGCGAGACCCGTCCCGGGGCCCCAAGCGAGGCCACCGGCTCTCGCGCGCTGCGAGGCGGGCAGTTCCCTGTCCCCTCCCAGCCCGCGGCACGCCCTCTGCCGGGTTGGGACGCGCGGACGGTCCGGGCCTCCCGGCCCCGTGTTTCTTGGGCGGCAACTTCAGGCTTCGGGCTCGAGCTTCGACCCTGACCCCACGCGCGAGTCCACGGGCCGCTGTCTCGTGGAGAACGGGGACTTAGCCGGCTCAGAGCCCCGAACCCAGGGCGCGTGGGGGCCACGGTCCGGGCCTTGACGTGCGCGCGCTCCCAGAGCCCAGCGAGCAAAAGCGCCGCCTTCACGGGGGCATGCGGGGCCCAAGCTGTCCCCTTCCGGCACGAAGAGCAACCCCCCCCCCCCCCCGCCCATAGCCCTGCTGTGGGGATTCAGATGAAAGAGCATGACTCCGCGCCGGCGGAGAGCAGGCGCTGATAAAATGCTGGGCGTTGTCGCCTTCGTCCTCTGGGGTGGTGTCACATTGATTCATAAGTGGCGGCCGTTGCTGTTCTTCGCTGCCTGCTGGGAGCCATGACCCTAACGTGAGCGAGCGGCGGCGGCCCTTTCGTGGCCGGGGTGGGCGGCGCGCGCCGGGCGGGCCTCTCTCGGGCCTGCTGCGGTTCTGTTAGCAACGACTTCCCCGTTTCACCCGGGCCGCCAGGGTTTGGATGCTGCGAGTGGTGGCGACACACCCCGCCCTGTGCGGGGACCCAGCGTCTCCTCGCACGCGACCTCCGGGGATCCATTTTCGTTTTGCGCAGTTAGCGACCGGGTCTTGGCGCCGCGAGTCCCTACGCCGGATCGCGGCTGCACAGCCACGCGCCGCCTGGGCCGGGCGGGCCGTGAGTGGTCGCCCCTGCGCCCCGGGTGCGCGCGCCGCGCTGCCTTGGAGAGACTGCGGGACGTGTGGGGCCGCGCGCACGGGGGTTCCCGCCTTCCAGCTTGCTCGGCCGGGGCTGCACTCGCCAGATCCGGGGGCCCGGCCCCCAGGACCTTCGCCGCGCCCCTCCGGGATTCCCGGGCCCCGAGACCCGCCCCGGCCTCGTTTGCCACACATCCCACGTCCACGGAGCACACTGCAGCGTGTGCGCCCTGAGAGCCCGGCCGCGGGGACACTCTGCCCGCAGGATTGGGGCCCCAGAGGCGGAGACACCGCAGCCGAGGCTGGGGCTCCGGTGTGTGGGGGGGCGGGGATGGGGGACGGTGGGCGGGGCGGTGGGCGGGGCGGGGTCACGTCCCTCCTCCGGACACCCCCTTTGCTCTTCAGGACCCGACAGTGGGCGGCGGCGGCCAGAGGGGCCTCCGGGCCGGGCCAGGAGGGGCGCGCTCGGCGGGACCACAGGCGGGACCACAGGGGCGCACTGTCCGGAACGGTGCCGGCGGCCGTGGCTCGGAGGCAGGAGGACCCGCGAAGCTCCTGGCGCCGCGCTTTGGGCGAGAGCCTCCCAGCCCTTTTTTACCGCGGAGGAAATAGAGACCCGAGTCGCTGTCCTGCGCCCTAGCGACCCCGGGTCTGTCCGTGTCGCCCGGCCCTCCCTGGGCTGCGGCCTGAACGCCTGGGGCCGCGAGTGCGGCCGAGATGTCCTCTGGCCTCAGCTTGCGCGTCTCCCCGGGAGCCGGTGGCCGCGGTGCGGGACCGGAGCGGGGTGAGGGCTGCGCGTCCGCCCGGCGCTCCGGGGTTCCCGAGCCCGCGCCCCGCACGGCCCCCAGCCTCCTGGACGCCGAGCCTCGGGCCCGCCGCCCCCAGTGCCCCGGACCCGCGGGTGAAGGCCCGCGGACCCCGGCGCCCTCCCCGCCCGCCGTCTCCGGCCTGCGCCCCCGCCGCCCCCTCTCCGGGGCTCCCGCCCGCACCCCGTTCGGCGCCCGCAGGCGCAGCCCCTCCTCAGGCGAAGGTGGCCTGCGGGGAAGCAGCGCCTCTGGGCTCCCAGCTCCGGGCGGATTCCCGCCGCCTGAGCGGAGAGGTTCGAGAATGCCATCTCCTGGTCTTGAAGAAAACGTCCTGCAAAGGAGCGCTTTTCGGGGCAAACTCACGTCGTCGGGAAGCGGAGAGCGCGCTGTTTGGTATAGACCCTTATGGATTCGACTCGTGTCTCTTTGGCACCTGCTAAGGGGCCAGGCACGCCCTGGGGACCGGCTCCGGCAGGAGCGAGTGGGCGCCAAACGACTAAGAGGGAGCTTCGCAGTGTCCGCGGGACGGGCCGGACCGCTGCGGGAGGCGGGGTCGGGCAGGTGGTCCCGGTGGAGGGCTGGCCGGGGCCAGCTGGGGTCCGAGCCCGGCCCGGTCCTCACAGATGGCTCCTTGGGCGGAGGTGGGAGGGCACGGGCCGGCCGGAATGGAGCTTGGATTCAGAAGCCATCGAGGCCTCCGAGCCGGTGGCGGGTATCAATGAAGGGGACATCCATCTCTGTCCCCTCGTCATGGTGGCCGAGCGGCGGCATCGTGACCACTCGGCTGGAGCCTTTGGGGGCGACCCCTGCGAAGGGCCTTTGCTTTTTGCCCACAATTCTCAAACCCTCGCAGGATGAGGCCTTGCGGGGGGGGGGGTCCGATTGGGGGGTTGGGGGTCCTTGAGCCTAAAGAAGGAAAGGGACCCCTGAGGTGCCGGGATGTAATCCTCGTAGCGTCGGGTTCACAGAGCAAGGAAAGAGGTACGGTCACCACGACCCTGGAGTCTAGACCCAGCCGTAGTTCCGGCTCAGAGGAGGCCGACCTTTGCCGCAAAGAGGGTCTGGAGGGAACCCCACCCTCCCCAGCAAACACCCCCGGGGCCCCAGGCAGAGGTCCCCCTGCTCCCTGGTCCTCTACTGGCCTCGCAGGTGTGCCTTTGGGAGCTGAGGGTGACCCCCGCCCCCACCCTTGCCAGAGGAGGCGCTGAGGGAGGAGGGGCTGGACAAGGAGGCCTAACTGCCCCCGGGCTCCACCCCTCCCCACCCCCCCACCCGCGCCCCCTCCTGGTCCCCTCCCCAGTGCCCACGGGTCCCCTCCACACAGCAGCGCCTGCGGAATGGTCATCTCTGAGCATGCCGTGTCACCTTGTCAGCCAGCACCCAGGTCAGCGGTGCTTCCGGGGCTAATAAATACTGTGAAATGAAGGCCCGGCCAGCATCTGAGCCCCAGGCTGCAGGGGGTTTTCCAGAGCCCCGCGTCGGGGCGGGGGGGGGGGGGGGGGGGGGGGAGGGGTTCCGCACTTCCCCAGGCTAGAGTAGGTTCCCGGGCTCCAGGGAGAAGCACCCTGAGCCAGAAGGCATCGTGGCCCCGGGGAGGAGGGCAGGAGGCCTCGAAGGTGTGCTAAGGAAGGGACAGAGGCTGGGAGCAAGTGGGGGTGCTAGGGAGCCCAGCTGGCCACCCCGCTCTGGCCAGAAGCAGCCTGGACAGCAGTGAGGGGGATGGGGCCCAGCCGGCAGGGGGCGGCCCCTCCCCCCATGGATGTCCCATCCTCTTCCGAACCTGAAGCTCCTCCCCCAGCCTAGGGGCCCCCGGCCCACCAGGCCTCCCCCACCGCGCCCCTCCTTGCACCCCTGCTCCTCTCCCCTGACTCCAGCACCTTTATTTCTTCAAAAGCTGTTTCTTTGGTAAATGTAACGTCCATCGAGAAATACACAGCATGAGCCTCGGGCTCCCGACAGCCCCACCGCCACCTTCACCTCCCATCTCTGGAAGCAGGAAACCCGCACGAAGTGCGCCCAGGGGTCGGCTCCTCCCGGGGCGGCTGTCTGCTGGGGACCTTTGCACACACCCCGGTCTCCCGGAACAAGGGGGTGCCCTCCGTGCGGGTTCCGTGCAGGCTGTGACTTCAGACCTGGCCACACAGCCGTGGGTCATTCTCTGCCTGGAGGACACATGTCCGCAGGCCTCTGGGGGCCGCCGCAGGTGCCCGCACGCAGACGTGCCCGCCCTATGCCGATGCACAGCCAGGGGCTCTCCTAGCTTCTCAGGAAAGCTTCTGGAGAGACTGGCACCCGCCGCCTCCTTGGCCAGAGCGCCAAGGCCCGCTCATGGCTCCCTGCCCTCTGCAGTGAGGACGGCCCCTCCGGCGCAGGCGCTCTGGTCTGCCTCCCCGGCCTCCAAGGTCCCTCCCTCGGGGCCGGGGCGCGAGCTCTCCGCGGAGACATCCCACGGGCGCCCGCCCGCCCGGCAAGGCTGCAAAGAACGGAGGAACGGCTCCCCCGCAGAGAGGCGGCTGGAGCCCAGGAGGGGGCGGCCCGCCTGCCACAAACCTGAGCCATTAGGCCCGCCTCCCCACCCTTCCGGCGTCCCGCTTCTGAGAGGCGCCTGACTCCCTGGAGACCCGTGGCCTCCTGTCCCCTGCAGCCATACC
>PITB01007501.1:0-79993 GCA_004024585.1 Paradoxurus hermaphroditus
CACTAATTTGCCTTCCTGCCAACAGTGCAAGAGGGTTCCTTTGTCTCCACATCTTCCCTAAGTCTTGTTGTTTCTTGAGATTTTTATTCTAGCCATTCTGACAGGTGTGAGGAAAAAGCTCATTGTAGTTTTGATTTGCATTTCCCTGATGATGAGTGATGCTGAACATCTTTTCATGTGTCTGTTGTCCATATGGATGTAGAAATGTCTCTTCATGTCTTCTGCCCATTTTTTAATTGGATCGTTTGTTTTTGGGGTGTTAAGTTGTATCAGTTCTTTATGTATTTTGGATACTTTTATTGGATATGTCATTTACAAATATCTTCTCCCATTGTGTAGGTTGCCTTTTACTTGTATTGACTGTTTCTCTTTGCTTACAGAAACTTTTTATTTTGATGAAGTCCCAAAAGTTTATGTTTTATTTTAATTTCATTTGTCTCAGGATGCATATCTAGAAAAAGGTTGTTTGGGCCAATGTCAGAGAAATTACTGCCTGTGCTCTCTGTAGGATTTTTGTGGTTTAGGTCTCACTTTTATATATATTTTTTTAATTTTTTAACGTTATTCATTTTTGAGAGACAGGGACAGAGCATGAGCAGGGAAGCGGAAGAGAGAAAGGGAGACACAGAATCCGAAGCAGACTCCATGGTCTAGGCTACCAGCACAGACCCCGACGTGGGGCTCGAGCTCACAAACCATGAGATCATGACTTGAGTTGAAGTCGGACGCTTAACCCACTTAGCCACCCAGGTACCCCTTACATTTATATCTTTAATTCATTTTGAGCTTTTTTTGGTGTATTATGTAAGAAAGTGGTCCAGTTTCACAATTTGCTTACAGTGGTCCAGTTTTCATAACACCATTTTTGAGGAGATTGTCTTTTTCCCACTGGATATTCTTTCCTCCTTTGTTGAAGATTAATCGATTACTTGTGAGTTTATTTCTAGATTCGCTGTTTTGTTCCATTGATCTATGTCTCTATTTTTCTGCCAGTACATACTGTTTTGATTACTACTTGTGTGCAATATAATTTGGAGTCCAGAATTGTGATGCCTCCAGCTGTGGTTTTCTTTTTCAAGATTGCTTAAATTAGTCAGGGTCTTTTGTAGTTCCATACAGAAGTTAGAATTGTTTGTTCTAACTCTGTGGGAAATTCTTTTTGCATTTTGAAAGAGATTGCCTTACATCTATAGAATGCTTTGTGTGCTATAGGCATTTTAATAATACTTGTTCTTCCAATCAATAAACACAGAATGTCTTTTTATTTCTTTCTGTCATCTTTAATTTCTTTCATCAATGGTTTATAGTTTTCAGAATACACATCTTTCATCTCTTTGGTTAAGTTTATTCCTAGATATTTTATTATTTTAGGTGCAATTGTAGATGCAATTTTCTTATTTCCTCTTTCCAGTGTTTCATTATTAGTGTATAAGAATGCAACAGATTTCTGTAGATTGATTTTGTATCCTGCAACTTTACTGAATTCATTTATCAGTTCTATTTTTTTTTTTCTGTGTCTCTAGGGTTTTCTATATACGGTATCATGTCATCTAAAAATAGTGAAACTTTTACTTGTTCCTTACCAATTTGGATGCCTTTTATTTATTTATTTTTTTGAGATCTCACTGCTGTGGTTAGACCTTCCAACAGTGTGTTAAATAACAGTGGTGAGAGTAGACATCCCTGTCTCGTTCCTGACTATCTCGGGTTTTCTCTATTAAGGGTATTACCTGTGGGGTTGTCATATATGGCCGTTATTATGCCGAGTTCTGCTCCCTCTATCCCTAGTTTGTTGAAAGTTTTTTTCATGCATGGATGTTGTACTTTGTCAAATGCTTTTTCACATCTATTGAAATAATCATATTTTTTAAGTTTATTTTTATTTTGAGAGAGAGAGAAAGATGGTAAGGGATGGAGAGAGGAAGAGAGAGAGAATCCAAAGCAGCCTCCATGCTGTCAGCACAGAGTCTGACACAGGGCTTGAACCCATGAATCATAAGATCACAACCTGAACTTAAAGCAACAGTCAGATGCTTCACCAACTGAGCCACCCAGGCACCCTAGAAATAATCATATAGTTTTTATCCTTTCTCTTATGGATATGATATGACACATGATTTTAATTTATTTGTGAATACTGAACCACCCTTGCATCCTGGGAATAAATTCCACTTGATTGTGGTGAAGGATTTCTTTATTGTCAGATATTGTTTGCTGGTATTTTGTTCAGGATTTTCGCATCTATTTTAATTAGAGATATTGGCCCATAGTTCTCTTTTTCCGTGGTGTGTTTATCTGGTTTTGTTATCACAGTAATACAGGCCTCATAGAATGAATTTGGAACTTTTCCTTCACTTCTATCTTTTTGAAATAATTTGAGAAGAATAGGTATTAACTCTTCTTTAAATGCTTGGTAGAATTTGCCTGTGAAGCTGTTTGGTCTAGGATTTTTGTTTTCTGGGAGTTTTTTTTTTGTTTTTTTGTTTTTTTTTTTAACGTTTTTATTTATTTTTGAGAGACATAGAGACAGAGTGTGAGCAGGGGAAGGGCAGAGAGAGAGAGGGAGACACAGAATCGGAAGCAGGCTCCAGACTCTGAGCCATCAGCACAGAGCCCGACGCGGGGCTCGAACTCACAGACTGTGAGATCATGACCTGAGCCGAAGTCGGCCGCTTAACCAACTGAGCCACCCAGGCGCCCCTTCTGGCAGTTTTTAAATTACTGATACCATTTCATTGCTGGTAATCAATCTGTTAAAATTTTCTATTTCTTCCTGCTTCCATTTTGGTAGATTATGTGTTTCTAGGAATTTATCTATTTTTTCCAGGCCTTCCAATGTGTTGGCATATAAGTTTTCATAATATTCTCTTAACATTGTATTTCCATGGTTAGTTTCCTTTCCTTTTTCATTTGTGATTTTGTTTATTTGGATCTTCTCTCTCTCTCTCTTTTTGATGACTCTGGCTAGAAATTTATGAATTTTGTTTATCTTTTCAAAGAACTAGTTCCTGGTTTCTTTGAACTGTTCTACTATTTTTTTTAGTTTCTATATCATTTATTTCATCTCTAATCTTTATTATTCCCTTCGTTAGCTGGTTCTGAGTTTTGTTTGTTCTTTTCTTCTAGCTCATTTATGTGTAAGTTTTGGTTGCATATTTGAGATTTTCTTGCTTCTCGAGATAGGCGTACATTGCTATAAACTTTCTTTTTAGAACTACTTTTACTGCATCCCAAAGATTTTGCAATGTTGTGTTTTCACTTTCATTTGTTTCCATGTAATTTTAAATTTCTTCTTTGATTTCTTGGTTTACACATTCGTTGTTTAGCCGTATGTTATTTAAAGTCCATGTGTTTGTGCTCATTCAAGATTTTTTCTTGTGGTTAATTTCTAGATTCATAACGTTGTGGTCAGATATGTATTTATTGCCGTTTGTTACTTATTTTGTAGTTGTTTTTATAGTTTTTCCCTGATCCTTTTTTCTCTTGTTCTCTTTTATAGTTTGCTAGCTTTCTTTAGTGATATACTTGGATTCCTTAATCTATATTCTTTGCATATCTATTATTGGTTTTGATTTGTGTTATCATTGCATTTGGATATAAGATCTTATGCATATATAGCACTCTGTATTAAGTTGATGTTCACTTAAGTTGAAACCCATCCTTTACTCCCTTCCACTATGTTTTAGGTACATGGTGTCACATTTTACATCCTTTTATTTTGTGATTCCCTTGACTAATTTTTACAGATATATTTGTATGTACTGCTTTTGTGTTTTTTACTTTTCATACTCTCACTTCTTATCTCAAAGAGTCCTCTTTACTATTTCTTGTAGGGTTGGTTTAGACGTCATAATCTTCTTTAGGTTTCTTTGTCTGAGAAGCTCTTTATCTCTCCTTCTGTTTTGAATAATAGCCTTACCGAATAGAGTATTCTTGGCTACAGATTTTTCCCTTTCAGCACTTTGAATGTATCATGCCACTTTCTTCTGGCCTGTAAAGTTTCTGCTGAAAAATCTGCCGATAGCCTTTCGGGGTTTCCTTTGTATGTGACTTTTGTTTACTCTTGCTGCTTTAATTTATTTCTTTTTTTAATGTTTATTTATTTTTGAGAGAGAGAGAGAGAGAGAGAGAGAGAGTCAGAGAGAGAGACTGACACAGAATCAGAAGCAGACTCTAGATTCCAAGCTGTCAGCACAGAACCTGCCGCAGGGCTCAAACTCATGAACTGTGAGATCATGACCTGAGCCAAAGTTGGATGCTTAACTGACTGAGCCACTCAGTCGCCCCCAAATTGTTTTCTTTATCACTACTTTTTGTCATTTTAATTACTATATGTGTTGGTATGGATTCCTTTGGGTTGATTTTTTAGAGAGTTCTCTCTGCATTCTGGATCTGGATACCTGTTTCCTTCCCCAAAGTAGGTAAGTTTTTACCTGTTATTTCTTCAAATATTTTCTGGTCACTTTTCCCTCTATTCTTCTTCTGGGATCTGTTTAATGCAAATATTATTATGCTTGATGGAACCACTGAATTTTTTAAGACTATTCTCAACTTTCACAATTTTTTCCACTCCCATTTGCTCAGTTGGATTACTTTCCATTGCTCTATATTCCAGGTCATTGATTCATTCCTTTGCTTAATCTGGCCTACAACTTATTCCATCAAGTACATTTTTAATTTCATTTATTGTGTTATTCATCTCTGATTAGTTTTTTTAATCTCTTTGTTAAGGGTCTCACTGATGACTTTGACTCTTTTTCTTGGCCAATGAATATGTTTATGATTTTTACTTTAAATTCTCTATTAGGAAAACTAGTTATATTCATTTCACCTAGGTCTCTTGCTGTGGTTTTGTTCTATTCTTTCATTTGAGAGCTATTCCTCTGTCTCCTCATTTTGTCTAACTCTGTGCATCTGTTTCTGTGTGTTAGGAAAGTCGTCATTGTCTCCTACTCTTGAAGATAATGTCTTTATGAAGAAGAGGTCCTATATTTCCCTGAATTGCAATGTCTCCTGTTTCCTAGGACCTGGTGCTTCAGAGAGTGTCTCATGTGTGTTGTGTGTGCCTTGCTGTTACATCCTGGTTTCTTTTAGTCCAGTTGTCTGCAGAGACTCTCTTTGCCTGGCGTAGGCAGCATTTGATGCCAGGGCGGGCATGATTCAGTAATGTGTGTGCTGGTCTGCTTGTGAAGTGAGACCTGCCACCCCCACTATAGGAACTTAGTTCCTGCAAAATGCACAGGTTACGAGACATGATGTTACCAGGGTTTGCATTTGTTTTCTGGTGGAGTGGTCCCATAGCACCTGGGACTGGGAAAGGGTGGATCTGGTGAAGTGTGGGAGGCAGGGTTTGGTGTAAGCAAGTTAGGTAGCAAGTGTAGACACCGAGCTGGTTCTCATGGGTGGCCGTGTGTTTATGATGGCAGGGAGGGAAATGATGAATGTCAGTTCCTTTGTTCCTGGAGGAGTCTCTCAATGATCTCTGGTTCTCTGGGCCATGCTCTCAGATGACTAAGTCACTCTCTCCTACATGCCCCTAGCATATTTCAAACTGCTGCTTCCATGATGTTTCTCTGTAGGCTGTGTCATGCTGTCTCTTTAAGGGTTGGAGCTCAGCTTCCCAACACTCTTTGGGCTCTCCCAGAGCTGAACCTGACAGTACAATATGGAAGAATACACAATAGTATGAATACCAAGAGGTAAGGATCATTGAGTACCATCTTAGAGGCTTTCTGTCACATGGTAGATATTGAGAAATTATCTGCTTTGGCTTTCAAATATCTTAAGTATGTCACTGATTCCTATTATTGGAATAATTACTAATATTTGTTGTTTTTTTATTTTCCATTTCCCATTCCATGTTTCATTTGTCCGATCAGCATCTTAGTCATTCAGTATGCTTTTGTAGACTAACTCAAGTTTTTATTTCTAAAAGATGTCAGCTTTTGGGAGACTTGCCGGCTTGCAATTGCTATAATTTCTTATTCTCTGGGAATGGCAAAATTAGAAACTGCCCCAAAGGAAGCACTATAACTGGGCGGATTTTTTTTCTTCTTCCATTATGTATAAGCAAAACTATTTCTTCCTACTAGTTAAAGTTATACTACTACCCTCTTTGTTATTTGTTTAGTTAGTAAATGAAGAGTAATACATGGTATGGGGGTAGTCAGCCTACAAGTCCCTGGATCACTCTTACATAGCCCCCTGAAAGTATTCTTTTCTTGGGTACAGAGACATAAAACAGAAAAGTTCAGGGTTGCAGGGAGAGAAAATAAACAAACAAAAAAATTTCAATTAGATTATTTCTTATGAAGTATGAAGTCTCATTTGCATTTATATCCTTTGCAAAACTTATGTAGTTAACATTGCTGCTCTTCTACCTATGACGCTTTCAAAAGTAGGTTGAAGAGAAAATTTCAGTGTGAGCCAGAGTGGCATAGAGAGCTACTTTTGTATAGAGAGACAACAACCAAAGAAAAACAAAATAAATATTCTGAACTCTCCAAAATATACCCACAAATGCATTGTATGGCTCAAAAGAGAAACCACTTATTGCATGGGTTATGATTAATTTTCCAATTTAGATACACAAGAAAAAAGTATATGTCTTATACTACAAGGAATGTATTCTCAAGAGTCAAAATAAGTCAAGAATTCTGACCCCTTTTTCCATTGTCATATTTCTGAGGTTACTGACGACAAGTAAAGATAATATTAAATATCCCCCCTTTTTAAATTCTTCTGTTTGGTTCTCCAATTGAGGATAGGTTAGCGACTGATTTTTTTCTTCCCACATCTCTTTTCCTTCGATATATGAGAATAATTCTAGAAATATGGGGATAGAGCAAAAAGGCATTCTAAAATTAGAGCACCTCCAGAGTTAGCTTTGAATAGCTGTTGCATTATCAATATTTAATATTCTTGGCTTTATTATGTCTTTTTGATATCAGTTCGGTAATTATATGTTTAAATGGATTTTATATATCTTTCTTTGTTTTCTTCAACCAGTTGTTTCCTAGTACATGACTGCTTTCTTAATGAACATACAGCATAAAGTCTGAGTTAATAGCAATAGCTATAGATCAATCAGGGGTAAGCTCTTATAAAATATATGGATAAAATCACAGTTCTGTTTGGTTTCCTGTTCTCCCATGAGGGATGCAGTAACTTTAAAATTTAAAACACTCATTAAATCCAGTTACAAAAGATGAAATCACCAGTTAATTATTTTTATAGAATTTTGGCAAGGCATTTTGACATGGTTTGGCAGGCTGTTACCTCTAGGAGTAGATGTGAATCTCCAAAAAACAGAAACAAGCAGGGTTCCTGAGAGTGGTAGTTACTCAAAGGTACTTGTTGACTAAATAAATTATTTATTTAATTAAGTCACCTAGTCTCCTCTTGCTTGGAAATCCATACATTTGGCAGGTATCTTGAGACCTAATGTGTATCCTACTCAACATCTGCTCCCAGCATTCCTCATTGCCATAGGAAAATAACCAAGGTCAGGCTCAGCACACCCAGGGCAGGAAAACAGTCCATAGTACAAGAGGAAATATTTATTAAGTAAAAGAAATATAGGATCCGGCCAATAAATACCATAGAATCCTTAGGAGTATTTGTAAGATGGCTTTGGATTAGGATGGATGTAGACTATAGGATGGATAAGGGAGAATTTATTAAAATAATTCAGTTTTCAACATTATGGCAAGACTATTTGCAACATTGCCTAAAATTGCTGGTGTGTGTGTGTGTGTGTGTGTGTGTGTAAGTTTGAAAATGAAAGTGGGCTATGGTAAATGAGGTGGAAATTAGACAATTGCTTTGATAGAACACTAAGAAGCAGGTCAAAAGTCTCACAGTGGGATTAGGAAAATGGATTTATAATATGAGAATGGAGAATTTTCTCCTTACCTTTCTATGTTCCATGGGATGGCCCAGTGGAGAAAAAAAGATTATAATGGTAAACTGAACATTAATTAACATCTTTGAGAAGCTTGGTAAAGATAGCGTTCTGTAGTGCCAATAGGACAGACTGTCATGACAGTGAGTTCCCTAGAATTATTGGTAAAATCGGATTCTATAATGGCAGAGCCAATAGGTAGTACTGAGAGTCAAAAGCAATTTCTTAATTTTTTTTTACATTTTATTTTGGATTAACCTTATACTACAGGAAAATTGCAAAAATAGTGCAGAGATATTTTTAATAAATGGCATTGGGACAAGTGGGTAGCCACATGCAAAAAATGAAATAGAACTCCTCCTTTATATCCTATACAAGAAGTAACTCAAAAATAATCATTAATCTACAACTGATAGCTAAAACTAGAAAACAATTCACAAGAAAACATAGAAGTAAATCTACAGAACCTTTAAAGAAATTTTAAATATTTTTTAAACTCGGCGATGAAGAATTAAAAGATTCTTTGAGACAGATAGAAATGGAGGAAGGGGAGAGGGAGAGGGAGAGAGAAAGGGAAGACAAGAAAAGCCCTGAAGACAGGAGCAGATGCTAAGCGAAATCAGTCAGACAAAGAAAGACAAATAGCATATGATCTTTATCAGGCCACGTACATTAGGTCCCATTGGCTCATTCCACGTGGCCTCCCACCTCACGTCAACCGCTCTGATGTATCTGTATCTACCATCCTCTGGGCCTTAAATTTTTAGCTGAAGCTGTGTCTAGGAGGTAGCTTCCCTACATATAACAATGCAAGCATCTGAAACCATGGCACTTTTCTTGGATGCTTTTAGAGAATGAGAAACTAGTTACCACTTCCTGCAGCATGTGTGGAAAGAAATCTCTGTAATTTCAAGGGCATCACAAAATCATTTCTATCTTATTCTCTTCAGTGAGTTTAGGTTTTGCAAAAGATAACCCTTTTCTGTCTTCCAAAAATGCCCAAGGCAAAGCATATGCAAAGAATCTACCTTTGTACAGGGAAAAGGGAAATGGAGCAGTGGAAATACCAACCAGGGTAATAAATATACAATTTATCCTATTCCACAAACAGACAGTTCAAACAGAGGTAAATGCTGATTGGAGAATTATCAAATGTTTAGAAGAGGTGTATTTAACCCAGACTTGGGGAGGTCAGAGACATTACACGGAAGAAGAGATGTCTCAGCAGAAACCTGAGAGATGAGTAAAAGTTAGCCAGGGAGGGAGAGGAGGCCGGGCACCTAGTTCGTTGTCTCTGGGAAAAGAAATGAGGCATGCTTGAAACATTGGAATGAATTCAGTAAAACTACAGGTCACAAAATGAGCTGAAGTGTTGAGTGATGAACTAAAGAGTTCCACATAGGTTAGATTATTGTAGAAGCTTGTAAGCCATGTTAAAAAGTCTGGCTTTTACTCTATGAACAATAGAAAGTCATTAAAATGTTTTCAGTCTGGGAAAGATAAAATCAGAATTTCATTTTAAAAGATCATTTTAGTTTCAAAGAAGACAGTTGGGGATGGAGGGTAACTCTGGGGGCTAATCAACAATACCAGAAGTGGAAGGACCCATTGTAGAACTCTTACAATAAGCCTCAGGAGACATGATAATAGTGTGATCTTGAGAAGTGGCAGAGGAAATAGAGAAAAGTGGATATATTCCAAACGTATGAGGTTGTACAATTTTTAGATGTGGCAATATTATATTTCATGAAATCTAAAACTCCATCGATTTAAAATAGAGCATTTTATATAGAGCTAGGAAGGAAAAACTTGCCAGTTAATAACATACGATCTAATACCATTGATTGTTAGAAGCCCCACAATTTCAGAGATGTAAAATGTGGAAGGAAATGTGCATTGAGGAATCAATGAAAGACAGTAGATTGGAAGTAGGAAGAGAAGAAGGAGTCAAAGACATGATGAGGCAACTGAATAAGAAATGAATGAATGGGCAACTGAGGTAGAAATGTGAAGATTGTGGAGGAGAGGCCTGAGAAATAATGAACTCAATTTTGAATATGTTACATTTGAAGTATCTGTGTGATATCCAAGTGGAATTGTCTAGCACTCAATTTGTTATGTGCGTCTAGAGTTTAAAGAGAGGTCTGAACCAGAGATAAAAAGATTTACAAAGTGGACCATCTCCTTACACCATATACAAAAACAAACTCAGAATGGATTAAAGAACTAAATGTGAGATCCCAAACCAGATCTAATCCTAAAAGAGAACATAAACAGTAATTTCTTTGACATCAGCCGTAGCAACATTTTTCTAGATGTCTTCTAAGGCAAGGGAAAAAGAAGCAAAAATAAACTATTGGGATTATCTTTTACACGACAGAGGGAAGAATCAAACAAAAAAGGAACCAACTAAATGGGAGAAGATATTTGCAAATGATGTATCTGATAAGGGGTTAATGTCCAAAATATAAAGAACTTATATAACTCAACACTAAAATAAACAACAACAACAACAAACAATCTGATTAAAAAATGGACAGAGGACTTGAAGACATTTTTCCAAAGAAGACATGCAGATGGGCAACACACGAAAAGCTGTTCAACATCAGTCATCATCAGGGAAATGCAAATCAAAAGTGCAATAAGATATCACCTCACACCTATCAGAATGACTAGGATCAAAAACACAAGTAACAACAACTCTTGGCAAGAATGTAGAGAAAAGAGAATCCTTCCACACTGTTAGTGGAAATGCAAATTGGCACAGCCATTGTGGAAAACAATATGGAGGTTTCTCAAAATGTTAAAAATAGAACCACCATATGATCCAGTAATTCCACTACTGGGCATTTAGCCAAAGAAAACGAAAACACTAATTCAAAAAGTTACATGCACCCCTATGCTTATTGCAGCATTACTTACAGTAGCTAAATATGGAAACAGCCCAAGAGTCCATCAGTAGAAAAATGGATAAGGAAGATGTAGAACATATATATATGTTCTACACACACATATACATACAAACACACACATATAGTGGAATATAATTCAGCCACAAAGAAGAATGAGATCTTGCCCCTTGCAGGAATATGGACGGACCTAGAGGGTATCATGCTAAAGGAAATAAATCAGACTGATAGAGAAAAATATATGATTTTACTTTTATATGGAATCTAAAACAAAACAAAACAAATCAAGTTTTTTAAAAATTTAAAAATAAAATGTGAAACAAAACAAATGAAGAAAGAAATGAAAAGAAGAATGAGACCTATAAATGCAGAGAACAAACTGATGGTTACCAGTAGGGAGGAGGATACGGAGATGGGCAAAATGGGTGAAGGAGAGAGGGAGGTACAGCCTTCCAGTTATGGGATGAGTGAGTCACATAAATAGTAGGCACAGCGTAGGGAGTATAGTCAATGATATTGTAATAGCGTTGTATGGTGAGAAATAGTAGCTACATTTGTGGTGAGCAGAGCATCCATCACATAGAGGTGTTGAATCACTATGTTATATGCCTCAAGTAATATAATATTATGAGTCAACTATACTCAAATAAAAATATATAAATAAAATCTAGACAATGAAAAAGAAAAGATTTGGGAAAATTTCAGAATATGCATAACAATGAAACTGATATAAGAAATGAGAGAATGGTCAACCATGTCAAATAATACTAAATGATGAAATAAGATGGAAACTTCTTTGTTTCAACTAGATGTTTTTCCGCAGAGGCAGACACTGTAGAAACCGGGGATGAGTTAGGTCCTCAGTAATGAAGACGAGATAGCTGAACCCACAGGAAAATAGGGTATTGGCTGAAGAACAAATTTACTGGAGAAAATAATGTTGAAAGAAGATACAAAGATGAATAAAGAGAGGAAGACGTTAGAAACAAATTTTACATCGTTCACAAATTAATCAAATGGAGCTTAATGACCATGAGAACATCCAAAACATGTTGCTTTTTATCCTTCAGTAAGAATTATGTCTCATTTACTTCTTCAATTTTATATTTGCAAAAGATTATATAGTCATGAGGAAAACTTATCAATGAAATCTTGTTTACTGATATGCTGTGAGCTACATTATTTTCTACAAAAAATTCAGGGAAAAGCTCTAACCCCTATTGGGATATATGGAGCTGGGACCTTAAGGTTACAGGAAGTCATAAGGGAAAGCCCTAATCCAATAGGACTGATGTCTCTCTCAAAAGAGGAAGAGGAACCAGGGATGCACATGAAAGGCCACGTGCGTGGAGGACATAGCAAGAAGATGGACATCTTCAAGTCCAGGAGAAAAGCCTCAGGAGAGACCAACCCTGCAACACCTTGATCTTAGACTTCCAGTCTCCAGAACTGTAAGAAAATAAGTCTCTGTCGTTGAAACCGCCCAGCAAGATAGACGGTGGGAAGGAAGAAGTGTGAGGGGGAGGGAAGGAAGAAGGGAAATTAATGCTGCTAAATTTCCATTCATAGATCACAGTAATGGTCAGACTTCACTCTTTCCCCTTCAGTTAGAATTTAATATTTAATTAAAACTTGAGTTTCAAATGTTCTGTTATGAGTTTAATTTAAATAGCTTTTATTAATATTTTAAAACCTGGTGTTTAAGCCAAGGAAATTCTAACTAGAATTATTCTAATAAGACAACCCAAAAATATTCAGCTTATTACCTGGAATACTTAGCTTAGATACTGTGAGACATGACTTTTGGCAGAAAACTGGGATTGCTTTTCAAAATATCAAAAAGTAGCAATATATTTTTGTAATTTCATTGATATGAATTTTTCTTACCCTGACATTCCTAAAACTGTCATGGACCTCACTGGACAACTAACTAGTCATGTATTTTAAGGGTTGTTTTTATCGACTCGGCACCTCTGGTTGGTGTAACCTATTAACTCAAAACCAGTTTCTGCCCTCCTGTCCAAATTTCAAGTCAATAAATTCCTACAACGTGTACACAAGTTGAAAATGTCGACTTGGAATCATTAAGAATTGAACACTGCATTTATAGGCATTTGTTTTGTATATGACACACTTGTAATGATTGTGCTATAAGCACGTAAGTTCTTAATACCTCTATTGCTGACCCATTCAGTTGCACGGATTTCTCCATAAAGGGTTATTTCACGTACGGCATAAATAGGAGGCATTTACACTTGGATATCCTTTGAATCTGAAATTTATGCCATCTTCACTCCAAATTTCCATATAATGTAGTTACATAATGGAATTCTATTTTTGACTGTTTGCTCTAAGTGTTGATGCTAATCCTCATCTAAAGAACGGGAACCATTTTGGAAAGAAATCTGTGAATATAAAGCAGACAGTTGTTTTCGTTGGTACCAAGATACCTACAGAAAAAAAAATTTTGAATAGTTTCCTCCCCTACACTGCATTGTTGATGTTTCACAGAAATATTAATTTTACAGACTCTGCAGCCTGTACTTTCATTTCTGTCATAGTATGTGAGAATCACCAGAGTACACTGAAAGAGAATGCTACCACTCTTTAGGGATAGATTCTGTACTTCTCGTTTCTGGGGTTTGGGAATAACTCAAGGAGTACCTGGGTAATAGAAAGCTTGAGATAACAAATTCATTGGCTCAAACGCTGGTGGGTCAAGAATTTCAGAAGGGTGTCAGAAGATTAGAAACGGGAGCCTCTCTGGAGAAAAGATGGGGTATTGTCTTCAAGTTATGCTCACCACAAATAATCCTAAACTAGTGGAAAAGTCAGTTGAAGAGAGACCTGTGGTGAACAGTTCTTTCTTAATTCTCACCCTCTTTAGATGGTTTTTCACTTTGGCATGGGCACTATTTATCTCCAGAAAACTAAGGAAGCGTGAAAACCAAAGAAGCAAGTGTAGGACCAATATATTCAGAAAACAATAAGGAACCCAGGCTCGTTCTTCAGAGAGTTGTAGAAATGAAGGCGGTGTTTCATTTGGCAAAGGCTTACTCAGGGGGTTTGTTTGGAAAGTGATTTCAGGGCACATCATAGAGGTCAAGGTGAGTAAACAAGGAAGAATGTGTCTGCAAGTTAGCCACAACTACTGGAGACTCATGGTCAATCCTGAGAGATCTGAGAAGGCTTATTAAGTACGTGTAATAAGGGAGATGAAAGGGAAAAGTCTGTATCCATCTACTTCCATGCCCCTCAATTGGTCAAGAATGGCCTCAGCAACGTCGATTCCCCTGCTCTTCTGGTTTATGCATGCATGAGTGCTGTGTAAGTTTGCTGTGGGCGTTCTAAGTGGCATCAAAGGAGCCCCCAGGAGGTATCATGTACTTGCATGTACCCGTGTGGTACTGATCTTCACAAGAGTGGTTGAAAAAAAAAAAACGTGCTAAGAGGATTTGATGTGTGGCACAAGAATGGGTCCCATTCCTGTATCCGCTACTGCATCCAACCCTTTTGGTGGTGGCCAGCCATAATACCTGAATGGATTAGAGATTATTGAAGACAGACCCCCTTGCCTAGCTGGTCCCAGATCCGTAACTGATATTCATGACCTTTCTCCTCCATCAAAAGCTCTATATTCCCCTCACTCTAGGCCAGTTCAGCTGGTCTAGGATTCTTGCCTGTTGCATTGATCCAGACCTCCGTCTCCCAATGGCTTGTATCTGCGATGGTTAGTTTTATGTGTCAACTCAACTAGGCCATGGGGCACCTAGATATTTGATTGAACATTATTCTGGATTTTCTGTGAGGGTGTCTTTAGATGAATTGAATGTTTAAATCAGTAGACTGAAGGGTGCCTGGGTAACTCCATTGGTTAAGCATCCGACTTTGGCTTAGGTCACGATCTCACAGTTTGTAGGTTTGAGCCCTGCCTTGGGCTCTGTGCTGACAGCTCAGAGCCTGGAGCTTTCTTCAGATTCTGTGTCTCCCTCTCTTTCTGCCCCTTCCCTGCTCATGCTCTGTCTCTCTCTCTCAAAAATAAATAAACATTAAAAACATAATAAATCAGTAGACTGAGTAAGGCAGATTACCCTCTGTGGGCCTCATCCAATCAGTTGAAGGCCTCAATAGAACAGAGGTCTGGTGCTCCCCTAAATAAGCAGGAACTCCTCCTGCCTTTCAAGCTGGTACATTGATTTTTCTTCCTGCTTTGGACTTAAACTGAAACATCAGCCCTTTCTGAGTCTTGAGCTTGCCAGTCTTTGGGCTGAACTACATCTTTGGCCATCCTAGATCTCTGCTTGCTAACTACAGATCTTAGGATTTGTTCTCTGGAGAATCCTGACTATGGTGGCATCCTTGTCTTGCTCTTGTGAGTTATAGTTTCTGAATTTCCCACTTACAGTGAACTCCAGACACAGAGCATGCCTTCTAGTTCCCTGTCCTGGACTTCTCATACCTCCCCTCCATTTTCCTTATGCCAACACCTACCTACATAATGAGTGTTGTCCTCCAACATTCTCAAGAAGTTGTTTAGCTTTTGCCTATGAAGTTAGAGAGACAATCATCTCACTACGTTGTAAGATAACCTGACCTCTCTCCCAAAAGAGATATTAGAAATAGCCCGTTTCCAGATTCCACAATCTGTTTTCCTGTAACTTTGACCTACTACTACTATGATCTATTTGAGACAACATAAAGTAAGTTTAATTCTTCATCATCCTAACAACTCTAAAAAACCGAGAATAGAAACATGCCTTTTCTTCAAGCTCAAGTTACCTCTCTTTGCCTCATATAGTCTTATGGCTCCCTGTTTTCTCATGTCACCGTTTGCATTCCTTTTACATAGGTCAGTGTGTCTGCAGCCCTTTTAAACAGTGTTGCCCTGAGGTGAGCATAGGACTCAGCTGTAGTCTGATCAATGCAAAATGAGAAAGAACCATACTTGTGTCTAAATAATCCTGAACCACTTTGATTATCTTCATGTGGGACTCATCTATTTATATATTTACCCTCTGGTAATTCCACTACCTATATATTAGCATCTTCAATTTTACTGTATATACTACACAGATATAAAAGTGTCTAGGAGTATTTCAGGTCACATCTAATAATGGTAAACTCTGGCCTCCTGGCTGGGGCATCTTTTCCCAAACTCCTAGCAGTAGTTTGAGGAGTTAGAACCGCAACTGAAATGAATTTGAAATTTTCAGTATATTTCAGCTCTCCATCACATAGGTAGACAAACTCCACCTCTATATAAGGAAAACTGGCTTTGGTCCCGCTATCCAAATGTTTTTATTCAGATACTCTGGAGTCTATAAAAGTATTTACTTCCACCCAATATTGTTGGGCCAATCAAAAGACACTAAAATGATGCGATTTATTCCAAGCCTAATATCACAGGCAAGCCCTGTAGATCAGTCAATCCCCTCTCAGAGTGGGTATGACTTATCATAAATGCCATGCTCTCAACCCCTTAGGACCATGATTTGACTGAACTATACTGTTTAATTGTGCTTACAAAAAATCACTAACTGTTCTACCCTTTGCGTTATAATGGAATTTCAGTTGGATTTCACCTCAACCAATCAAATAAGTTATACATAAGATCAGAACACTTCTCTGCTTTGAGAAGTATATCCAGTTATGGGCAATGGTCTGTGTGTACTAGCCCCAAAGTGAGAAGCACGAATTTGTTCAGATACTTGGGAAGAAAAAAAAAAGAGAGAGGATACAATGATTTGTTTTATTTTAATTAACATTTATTTTAGAATAGTTTTAGATTCACAGACAAATGGCAAAAATAATATAGAGGGTTCACATAAACTACACACCCAGACCCCCTCATTAAAACACCAACGTTAGTATGGTACATTTGCCACAATCAATAAACCACTATTAATATATTATCATTAACAATTAAGCCCTTACTTTATTCAGATTGCATTAGTGTTTTCCTAATCCTTTCTCTGTTCCAGGATCTCATCCAGGGCATCACGTTCTAGTTAGTCATCACCTCTTCTTAGGCCCCCCTGGGCTGTGATGGTTTGTCAGATTTTTCATGTCTTTCATGACCTTGACAGTTTTGAGTGGTACTAAAATGGTGTTCGATAGAGTATCCCTCAATTGGGATTTATCTGATGTTTTTTCTTATAATTAAACCGGTCTTATGAGTTTGGGGAGGAAGAAGACAGGAATGAGTGCCGTTCTCATCACATCATGGCAAGTGTACATACTGCCCAATGACAGATCACTATTGAAGAAGACCTTGATCTCCAACCAGGCTGAAGGATCAAATTCATTGCTGTTGTAAAAGAACCAAAATTAGGACCACCTCTGTTTTAAACAACGTCTTAAAACATTTGTGTGTAGCACTTCAGGAATGGGGAGTTAGGCTTCTCCGCCTTGAGAGTGAAGTATCAGCATAAATTATTTATAATCCTTCGGCATGTGATATTTGTCTATTCATCCCATTTATTCATATAATTATTAATTTGTATCAGCATGGATCATGACTATTTAGTTTATAAGCAGGGTTATAAGCCAACACTACCAATACTACTTTATTGATTTGTTATTTCAGTTTTGGCCTTTGGGAACTATTTCATTTGGCTTCTATGGCCCTTTGAACTACCCTCATTAATATGTGTGTGTATTTGCTTACGTTCTGGCACTACAAGATGCTCCAGACTCATCTTGTATATTTCTTGTTATGGTCCTATTATCAGCTGTTTCTCCAAGAAACCCTGGTTCCCTCTATTGCAGAATGGTAATAGAAGCCAAGATCATTGTGATAAGTGTGTTCATTGTTATTGGGGTATCGTTGCTTCTAGGCTCTCTCAACAGACAGAGCAAGGAAATATATGTGTATACGATAAGCTCATGCATGTATAAACATCTCTTAACATTTATTTACCTAACCATCTGTGTAGATACAGACGCTGTATTAAGCAATAAGGTTTTTAATTAATGAAATATAACTTATGTCGAATTATATGAAATTGCTATTTCGTATATAAAAAATGATCAACATCAGCAAGTTTATTTATATGGCTCAATCTAATACATATAGAAAAATAGTTTAAACAAAAATTTATAGTTTCTCAAATATCCATGTAACCCCCTCAGTTAAAAGGAAAAAAAGGACATTGCCAACACATACGTCCCTGCCATGGACTCCTTCTCCTTAGAGGTATCTACTCCCCTAATGTTTGTAATGTTTATTTTTTATTTACTTTATCCATAGATTAAGCTTTAACACCTGAGTATGCATTTCATAAATATACAGTTTTTCCTGTTCTTCCTTTTATGTGAATGAAATCATAATACTTATAACATTTTGTGTCTTGTGAGGTACATCATGGGTTACATGTATCTTTAGTGCATTCATTTTCATTGTGTATAATAATTTATGGTATAAATGTACCGTAATTTATTTATCTATTTTCCTGTTGGTTGGTATTTGGTAATACTGTTTTGAACAGAGAACCAAAGAGCAGCATAATTACATTTTGATCATCAGGTTTCTTGTTATCATAAAACTTTGAATTCATTGCCACTTTAAAAGAACCAAAATTAGGACTACCTCTGATTTAAACAATGTCTTAAAACACACAATCACTCAGAAAACTTCTGATTATAATTTGGCCTCTCCAGTAATTCTGTCTACAGAGAGAAAATTATATTATCCATTACAAGTATTCCAGTTTCTTTGACACTTTGACTTCTCATTGTGAATGAAATAAATTGGCAGTATGTTTTTATACACCTGTCTCAGGAGTTTTGTTAATGAGTCCATCTCAAAGAGTTGGATCTCCTTTTGGTACGTTGATAAAACCGGATATTAAACCGCAATGAGACCCCTTGAGAGGCAAGCAGGCAGTCTTCCACAGACAGGTCTACTATCCTTCAACTGTGAACATGAGCAAGCAAGAGCCTTAAGCCTATTTGAACTTGTAAAATAGCTAACTCCTATGGCCCCAACTGTGGGAAAACTGAGTAAGACAATTCAACAAAATTCCTGCCAGAAATGTATTAATGTTTCTTATTTATAAGGATTTTTATACTATTGTATCTTTTAAGAAATCTCTTTCTATAATATACTCATTCTCTTTTACCTGTCCTAATTATATGCGATTGTCCGTGATTTCTTAAGAGCACAAAATTCAAAATATAGCTTTTTAAGAAAACTGCATTCAAGATTTTAAAGAAAAATATAGATAATTGTATTTCTAAAAGTGCTGTGTGTGTCACAATACCTTCAGGGGGTTGCATTTAATTCAGAGAAAAGTAGGTCACCCCTTCCAAGATCAATTTATAATCAAATAGCTACTCTGTACTCTTATAATATTTATTTTATAGCTCTTTCATTAATGTCATTCTATATTTTTCAACCAAACAAAATTACATGACTTTTATGTTAACCACTGTTAACATTTTTCATTTCTTGTATGGATTTGTGTTGTTAGAACAAAAGCAAAAACAATTTACCTTTAAAGTAAATTGTACGGGAGGCTTTAATTTTAATTCTGCCTAAATGTACTTTGATTATTTTTACAACAAATTCTGGGAAATAAAAGAGTAGAAATCTATTTCTTTAGTCCTCTTTTCTCACAGTAGTCTCTTTCAATGCATGGATCTTACAAATGAAAAAAAAAAAACTTTATGAACTCTATCAGATAAGCTTAATATACTTCAAATGTATAGTCACTTTCTGAGGTAATTGTGTCCTCCGGTTAGAAGACATCCAAATAAAATGAAGGCTGAGAAATGGGATAACATGGCTCCAGCATCACTGTCATTCACCATATATCGCCATCTTCTGGGAAGATTAGGTATTGCAATGGTGTATGGGCCCAGGAGCAAATAGCTTCGTGTAAATTGAAGGAGGCTGGGAAAACAGCAAGGATTACATTTGAAAATATCGAGTTTACTCAATAATCATAATAATCTATGCCAAATATTAAATACTATCTTTTAATAATTATACACAATGGTCATTTAAAAGCAAAGAAAGTTCATTGTACTTTACATGAAAATCCTACTATGCCCATTTTTCAATCACTAGGTGGTGCCTACTATAGTTTCCAGTAAATAGTAAGAATTCAAAAAGTATTTGTAAAGTGATTGAATGAACGAATGAATGGTAGCCACTATATCCAAGAAATCATTTATTGACATATTTCTTATGGCACAAAATTATTTCTGTAAAGTGCAATTTGAATGAAAAGCATTAACTAATTGAAAGCCCTTTGAATTCCTATTATAGTACTCCATAGACTAATTTTGAAGCATATCCATATAAAATGAATATTACCACAAATGCAATGGGATTTCATTAATATTTTAACTTTATGAAACACTTTGAAATGATTAGAACATTTCCACGAAGTAAAAATGATGCCAATTTGTGAAATTATGTCATTGATTGAAGTGTCAGTTTGGATTATGTCCAGGCACAAAGACCTTTAGACAAACTCAGAATAATATTGACGATTCACTTATAAGTTTATAACTTTGAGACTATTGTAGACTGGAATATAAAAAGAAAATAAACTATCTGACATATATGACCTTAGTTTTTTTTTAAATTTATAATGCTAGTGTTTTCAATAAAAACATGTTCAATAATTCTTCTCCAGGTGCCACAATCTTTGTAACCCGGGCTCCTAATATAGGCCTGGCACAGAGTACACCCTTCAATAGTTATTGAGTTATTTGAATTTAATTTAGGCACTATATGCAAATGTTCAATGCAAGTAATATGTGGACTATTTATATGCCCTTTCCATCAATAAAATATACAAGCTTACCCAAAACAAAAAATATGTATTCATTTAGTATATCCAGCAGTCTACTCAATGCTGGTAAACAGTAAACACTTAATAAATGCTCATAATTCACAGTCAATGAAGGGAGAAAAAAACATTTTATGAAGTAAATACAGACAGTCATTAACGTAAGACGAGGCGAAGGGCACCTGGGTGGCTCAGGTCAACTCAGGTCATGACCTCCCAGTTGCGAGATGGAGCCCTGTGTCTAGTTCCTCATTAAGTGTAGAGCCTGTTTTGGATTTTCTCTCTCTCTCCCTTTCTCTCTGCCTCTCCCCTGCTCCCATGCATGCCCACATGCACACACATACTTTCTCTTTCTCTTAAAATAAATAAATTAATTTTTTTAATTTAAAAATTAATTAGTTTAAGAAAAAGATGGAGCTAGGTGGAATAATGAGCTTACCTTGAAGTATAGAATACTGTTATTTTTCAAGAAATGTCTCATTTCTCACCTTAGTGTGATACGATGAAGACTGAAACTTAGTTTGATCAAGGTCCTGCAACCAGGAAGATTTAAGACTCAGGCTCAAGTCTACCTGATGTCCCGCCCTCCCCCCATTCCACCACCATACCATCCCACCCCCATCTACTATATCCCATGGCCCCACAATGTTCCGCCACACTACTAATCAGTGGTTTTACAATACACTAAATTCCTCAAGTTCTACTTCTCAGTCAAAAGCCTCTTTTCATAGTTCCTTCCCTTAGAAAGCAAGTACATGCTAGAAATAGGTAATAAATGCTAGATAGGTGTGGTATAGGCAAGTCTCTTTAATTTATTTTTATTATCTATGTTTTTATAATTTTAAATATTTATTTTTGAGAGAGAGAAGAGCAAAAGCAGAGGAGGGAATAGAGAGAGAGGGAGACAGGCTGGAGCAGGCTCCAAACTCTGAGGTGTAAGCACAGAGTCCCACTCAGGGCTCAAACTCATGACACTTAACCAACTGAGCCACCCAGGCACCCTCAGTCCTTTTTATTTTTTTAAAGCTTATTTATTTTGAGAGAAAGAAAGAGTGTGTGCACACATGCATGTCAGCGAGGGTGGGGCAGAGAGAGAGAGAAAGAGAGAGAGAGAGAGAGAGAGAGAATCCCAAACAGGCTCTGTGTGACCGTGACCTGAGCTGAAATCAGGAGGCTGACACTTAACTGAGCTACCAAGGCGCCCCTGTATAGGCAGACTTGCGACAATAAGGCATGGCAAACTTCCTCCTGTTCTAGAAATGTAGAACCAATCTCTTTTTATGCAAAACTTTCTAGAGAAAGAGTCATGCACTTCAAAGACATCTTTCATTCCCCTTCTCACTTCCCCATGGCTGTAGCAACGCATCACAATGCACAGTGTTACAAAAGAATAGTTAAAACTGCCCAGAAGGGTTGATAGATTTATCGGCCAATTCAAACACCCACTACTATGCGCTGAATTGCGCCAGCCCTCCGAAATGTTGAGTCCCTAACCGCTAGTACCTCAGAATGTGACTGTATTTGAAGAGAGGGCCTTTAAAGAGGTAATTAAGGTGCAAGGAGTCATAAGGGTGGGCCCTAATCTGACTGGTGTCTTTGTGAGAAGAGAGGTCAGAGATGTGCTCATTCAGGGGGAGCTCAGGTGAGAACAGAGAGAAACCAGACCTGGCAATACCGTGATCTGGGGCTCCCAGCCTTCAGAACTACGGGAGAACAGATTTGTATTGTTTATGCCTCCTGGCCCATGGTGCTTTGTTACTGTAGCCCTAGCAAACTGATACAACCAGGGAGGTTCTAATTTCACCCAATTCTGTGACCTTTTGTGAGAAAGATGATGCAAAATGTATATGCATGTGTGTAGGTGTAGGGTGGTATCCTTTGGTTTTGTTTCTACTGGATCTCTAGAAAGATGCTGATAATGGTTAGTACTCATTTCCAGGATCCCCAGGTCCTTTATTTATTAAGTAGCTGAGAATAACTTACATTAATTTTAGCATAGCTTGCTATAAATGAAAGCCTTAAAGACACAGGCATGTTTTTACAAAACTGTCATCGGCTGTGAGATATATGATAGACTTATAAAATGTGCCTGCTGGTGATTTGTCTTTCTGTTTCTTGGCAACTGAATGGCTTTTGGAGTGTCAAATGATTAGGTGGAAGGAAAATCAGGCTTTGTGAAAGTACAATGAAAGCCGAACCTACATTGTGGGAAGTGGGAAAGACGCATTTATAATTTTGCAGTTATTTAGACGATCCGGATCAAATTCTGCCAAACTAGGCCATGCTACCAAAATTAATTTCTCCCTTTCCGGCACAGCTTTTGAAACGCTGTGATTAACGTTATGTGTTTTGTTAGTAATTTTCCCAACTTCTCTTTTCATGTCACCTGATGCTTGGAGTGGGCTCCAAATCTCCAGACGGAGGTGGGACTGTCTTCTCCCAACCCAACATCGGCTCCCGACCCATTCGTGCATAATTGTGTGTGTTCTGAAGGCACTCGGCACGTATCAGAGGAGATAACATGCAGCAAGTGTTTTGGAATTGAGCTTTGGTTACCTAGACAAATCCTATGAGTGTAGATAAAGTGAACTGAGACAATTAAGCAACTTTGGAATAAAATGATAATATGTGACAGGGAGCAGCAGGTAACGAGGAAGTCAAGGAAAAGTAGAAGTCTTGGAGCTACAATCCCCTAAACGGAACTAAACGGAACTAAAGGAATGTCCCCTTAATCCCGATGCTTAATACAAAGCTGAAGACTATGAACATTTATATCAGATTGGTGGGTTTGTTTCTTGTACCATGGCAGAAATTTGTTTACTCCTGTATTACTAATGGCATGAATGCTGAATTCTACATATTGTCGCTGGGAGAGAAGAATATGATGAATATGACTCACAAGCAGCGTTGTAACGTTAACCGAAGGGGGTGGGGACTTGTTTGTAGCTTGAATCCCAAGGAGAAAGCAATCTTCTTCTTCAAAAGGACCGAAATAAAATCTCCTCTTTTGAGATAAAAAAAAAAAAAAAAACAAGATAAAATAAACCGTGAATTATCAGAGTGTGGCTGACGCAGGATAGAAACAGGATTGAGTACTCAGGTTAGAAAAAGTGCTGTACAGTCAAATGAAAACAAAGCCCTTTTTAAATGTAACAAAAAGAACAGGGAGCAAGCATTTTGCTGCGCGTGACCAGAGGGAAACTGGCCAATTAGAACCCTGAACCCATTTTACTAGGAATCTAACAGTGGTGGTTATACTCCCAGGATAAACCACACCAAAATAATAATAATAATAATAATAATAATAATAATAATAATAATAAATAAAATAAGGAAGAGAGAAAATTGCATTTAAATAGTATTACTTTGGCAAAATGCTGCACTAACTTGAGGCACATCCCCTGATGTGGCATTATTTTTATCTATGTGTCTTTTTAAGTTGGGTCTTCTCAGATGAAGGATTTCCTGCACTGACTTCTCTGACTTGTCTGAGAACGCTTTCAGACACCAGTTAATACTGGCTTTTTAATAATATCCCACGGAGATTTCTATGCTACTGTTGCCTTTATAGTAACCACCCCACTAAGAAATAGTTACAAGTTCAGAAATGCCCTTGGTCAAGTTCTACATCCGCGTTTCATCATAGCCCGGCTTTTTTCGCCACCCCCCCCCCCCCCCCCCCCCCGCCCCGGGACAGACTCAGTTGTCACACTTCTGAAGCAAACCTCGCTGATGTGTTTTGTCCTTTTGAAGTAGTCCTCTCTCTGAGATCTCTCTGATATACATCTCTGTAGCCGGAGTCCATTTCACTTCTGATCTGTTACCATTGGAAAGAGCCGCAGTAGCTCTTTCTTGAACCTGTCCTTTATTCTAGCAGAGATCTATGGTGAGTTCGTTCTATTGGCTGGTGTCAAACTAGCCATTTGTTCAACTTAGTATTTGAGAGCTTACTAACTAGTAAGCACCACCCTGAGACACTGCACAATGATTACATAAGACCATGTTTCACATACGAGGAATTCAGAATTTAACACTTAAAACTCAGAATTCAGAGCCACATAAACACGTGTAAGGCAAAGTGGCTCATTCTGCCTGAGGGAGCAGGTACTGCTTTATGGAGTACTTAGTCCTTATTCTGGGTCTTAAAGGATGAGTCTTTTTAAAAAGCTCATTCTGGCATTTAAATGAATGTGGAGGATAGAATAAGGTGAGGGAGAAAATGGTGTGAAGGAGAGCGCTGGACTCAGGGTATACCAATTTGAATTAGACTGAGCCGTGAGTAACATGCATCACCAAACACGAGCTGAAACAAATATACAGAAGCAAGTGGTCCAGGTCATCCGATATTCAGATTCAGTCCCTCAAAGGCCTCAGGGGCTTACGCCCTTTCTGTCTGGCCGCTTTGCTTTACATGGATGCCATTACCAAAATCACTTCAAGGTCCAACTAAGATGGATGCTTCAGACCCAACAATGGGTTCTCATTGCAGTCAGACCAAGGAGTAAGTTCTATATTAGCCTCTTGCCTTCTTGAACTCTCTTTTGGTGCTCACTTCTCGGATTCTTCCACAGACAGCCACTCACGTTCTGGCCATCGCATTCAAGGTCTTTTACTGCGTCCAGTCATCTCCTCTGCATCACACTCACTGGTCTCCACTGCCCAACTTTCCCATGCACTTCCTCTAAGGCATCACTGGCTCCTCCAGTTTCTCTAGTCTGAGCTATTACCATTCATCCCCTAGAGACCCCAGTAACCTCCTTATTCAGTACAAAACTCACCGTCAAAAGTTGTAATCATCGCCTGCATACAGCCCCCACTCACTTCCTCTCTGTCAGTTTGCCATGCTTCCTTAGGAAAGCCACGACTCTAGGTAAATTCATCTTTCTGCCTTCTCCATGCCTGCATTGACACAGCTAAATATAGTGGGGGACAAACAAGTACATCAGTTCTTCTCACTTTCTGTAAATAACAAACTGCATGCAGGTCTTTGCAAAGCATATATATACTGCAGTGCTCTAACTCGTTTGTTCTTTCAGCGTCCTAGGCCCTGTTTTATACCTTGTCCTGTGTCCTCAAATCTCCAACCTTTCCCCCTGCATCTTCTCTCTCGGCTGATGACCTGACTTCCACCACATTCTCCTACCCATCTGTGCCCATGTATTCAGTATTCCTGACCATTCTAGCCCCTGTCCAAGGCCGGTTCTTCCCTTATTGACTAGACCTCAACCACTCTCTCCCTGCCGAGCAACTCTGCCTTCTCTCGCCTGTGTGATCAGTGTTTCCTTCTACACTGGTTCATTCTCCCAAGTATTTTCTTGATCCCAGTTTCCTCATGAGCTCCTGACCCAGTCTCTCGGCCACTTTTTTTTATAGAACTCTTGCCTCTCCACTGCTCCTTGGATATAGTAGCCATGATTATATAGTGACGTTGGCTTTTGCTTTGTCTGGAATTCTCTTCCTCCAGGTATACATTAAGTTTACTAATTAACTATGTTATGTGTTATTAGCTATCTCCCCCAAGTAAAATGTAGGTTTGAAAAGGACAGAGATTTTTTTTTTTAATCCCATCTCCTGGAATAGTGTCTAGAAGATATTTGAACTCAGTATTTGGTAAACACATTAAATCTACTTTCAATTTCCCAAACCCTGGTGTTCAGATGGAAAAATCTGTTTATATCAGATAAAACTCTTGATTTGGACGACATAGCCTAACTCCAACCAACGCAAGCAACACGGGTTCATTTGTTTGTCCTGTTGTTTTATGTTTGTTTATTTGTTTTGGTTTGGGTCAGTTCATGCAACAAGATGGTCCAGGATTCATAGTTGTTACAGAGTCTCAGCTGAATCCAGGTCCTCAAAGAAAGCCAACAACATTTCCCTTTTTTTTTCAAGAGAGATAGTGTGAGTAGGGGATGGACAGAAGGAGAGAGAGAATCTTAGGCAGGCTCCATGCTCAGCATGGAACCCGACGTGGAGCTGGATCCCATAAACCTGGGATAATGACTGAGCCAAAATCAAGAGTTGGACGCTCAATCGACTGAACCACCCAGGCACCCCTCCACACCTCTGTGTTTTAACTGTATTCTCCTAGCTTTTTGCTTCATTGTCCAGGAGGAAAGCCTTTCCCTTGGGGGAAAAATGGGCATAAAAAGCTTTAGGTTTACATCATCTTTGGATCCCAGAGATCACAGTGGCATCTCAAAACACCTATGTGGGTCCCTGCTGGGTCAGAGCCAGTCACACTCTGACATAATCTGTTAGGCCAGGTCTGGATCACATCCCTTTCCCAAAGAGCTGGGAAGGGCTCAGATACTATCAGAACAAACCCTTCAGAGTTATGTGGAGGGCACTGGCTTTCTCTAGAAAGTGGAAGAGATAGGTGATTTCCTTAAAATACAATCTGAGGGGCACCTGGGTGGCTCAGTTGGTTGAGCGCCTGACTTCGGCTCAGGTCATGATCTCATGGTTCACGAGTTTGAGTCCTGCCTCAGGCTCCCTGCTGTAGATGCAGAGCCTGCTTCAGATCTTCTGTCTCCCTCACTCTACTCCTCCTCCAGCCTCTCTCTGTCTCTCAAAAAGAAATAAACATTAAACAAAAATTTAAAAAAAATACAATCTGAAAAAATTTTATCTACTCTGAAACTAAAGAAGAACCAGAAAGCATGTGTATTTTGTTTCTTTGTTATTTTTTTTAACATGAAATTCAACCCCTGGAAAATCTAACATTAAATAATCCCCTATCATTATTTGAGCAATACCATCTCAAATTGGCAATGTGCCCATCTGAAATGTCTCCAAAAGTTTTTAAACCAAAAAATGAACATGTTTAAAACCAAAAAATGAACATGTTTAAAACCAAAAATGAACATATTTTTTTTGGTGTATTTTCAGAAAAAAGTGAAGCATAGAAATCTATTAAGCAAAAGAGGTAGCTTTTTTCCTTACGAAATAAAATTAACAAAGTATTTTTCAAAATTTTGTTACAATTTTATTATAAAAAGTAATTAGGTTACAGATGACTTAGTTGAATATCAAGTCCTATATACTCTAGAGGTAGTTTTCATTTATATATATCTCTTTGCCTACATGTAGTACATGAGACTTAGATGATCATATTAATAAATAAGATGAAATTTAGAAAGCTTAAAGAATAGTAATTAAGTTTCAAATTACTTTAAGGAAATGTGTCTGAATTTCAACAAGTTTTAGAAAATAATTATTCTTTGTATTTAACCATTATATGAGGAAGGGAATACCACTGTAATTTGTTAAAATAGCATATAACCTAGTTTATTTTCTTATTAGGGATCACTTATATGTATAAAAGAATTGTTTACAATTAGTGTCACATTATTGGCATTCTCCGATCAGCAAAAATATGATTGCTTTAGAAGACATTAATTTACCTCTATAAATGCAAATATTGTATCTCTAACTAATGAAGGTATTTATCTTAAAATACTTATTAAATGAATTCTTCCCTAAAATATATGATGATTATAATATAGTAAAGATCATAATTTAGACTCTATAGGGTTATCCTGTTAATTAAAATTCTATCTATGGCACAACATAATTATAACTTTAAAATAGTTTAAGTAACTTTCTGGGCCCTCAAGGTTAAGTTTAAATTATAATTGAATATATGTAAAATAATTACGGGAGAAAATCTAATATGCCACACTCCAAGGAAAAAACGCTTTCTTAGAAAGTTCCGTATAAATTGAACCATATTCGAAAAGATACATAGGGAAAATTTACAATGGATATCTCCATAAAATGTTTTTTTTTTAATTTAAACTATCTTTGTAAAATGAAGGAGTCTTAATTTCTTCTTCTTTTAAACTGCTAAATTTTTTTAAATAAAACATGTGTGAAGTAACGTTCTCTCCCAGTTGTTGAGCACAAGGGCTGATGCTAGACCCACCAAACTCAGAGAGACTAGGGGTGGCCTAAGCCTGCCTTGGTGATGGGCTTGGCATTTGTAAGCATGAAAACGATTAGCATGTGATATTACAGATTCTAGAAAATACTCCCAAGCCACCATTTTCCTGTGTTCTTCAGGCCACTTGCCTTCCTGTCCTGAACAGGCAAAGGCTTGAAGAACTGTCCTTAGCATATAGATTTTCTGGAAAAAAATCAACTCTGAAGATAAAGAATAAAATACCAGTTAGTGCCCACATACTTTTTATTATAATTAGCTTTCAGCAAAATATATACTTATCCTTTTCTGTCATAGAAACAACATTGTCTTAGGTGCAATGGAAAATCATGAAAATTATTATGTTAAAAACTCTAAAACTTTTTCATTCAGATTTCATTCAAAGTTTGATACACCTTACTAAGAGCACAGATATATGTTTGTTTTGTTAAAACTAATTTGTATGCACAAGAAAAAAACCTAATTTATATGTATGTAACTGTAAGGCCTCTTTTTTTTGATTTTTTTAATGTTTATTTTTGAGAGATAGAGGAAGACAGAGCGCAAGCAGGGAAGGGAAAGAGAGAGGGAGACAAAGAATCCAAAGCAGGCTCCAGGCTCTGAGCTGTCAGCACAGAGCCTGACACGGGGCTCAACTGCCAGGTCATGACCTGAGCTGAAGTCGGACGCCTAACTGTCTGAGCCACCCAGGCACCCCTCCCCCTACCCCATATGACCTTTCTTAATATTTCTCCCATTTAAATTGAAGTGGTTTTTCGGGATCTTATTTGGGACTGAACATGTATGTTTCATATTTGTGAGTTTTAAAAATAGTAATGTAAAGTGTGTTGGGTTCCCAATTTTAAATGTATTTCAAATAATTGTGAAATATAGGGCTTACTATTAACACTCTCTTACTTCAAAAAGCCTATTGCTTATGTGAGCATTTTTTCTAGCTTTATTGAAATATAATTAGCATAAAATTTCATGTAAGTGTAAGGTGAACAGCATATTGATTTGATACACTTATATATTGCAATATTATCACCACCAAAGTATTAGCTACCCTTGCCAGCACTTCTGTGTAAGCAATTTTAAATCAGTGCTGAAGAACATCACCACCGTAGCATGTAAATAGCTGTTGCAGAAAATGAGGGTCTTGCGATCAATCAAGATAGAAAACATGGGATAGATGAAGACATTCCTTTACTCTAGAATCTTTAGCATGCTAATTATGTAATAGGAAACTCTAAAAGAGAGGTAAAGAGAATTTTCCAACTTTATTTGCTAAGAATTTCTCCTTTTTTTTTTTTAAGAAGCATTTGTTATAGACCCTTTGCGTTTTTCAGAAAAAACTTTGGGACTTGTGGACGGTCACTAAAAATGCTTTATAACACCAGGAAGGACAAGGCAGGAATCCTGAGAATACCATCACTGCTGCTAGCCACATCTAGAATGTTTTCATGTAATGCTTGATTTTGATGCAAGGACTATTTAATTATTCTTGTAATTTGGAACCCTTAGTCCTGATCCACTTTGGAATTGTTTTTTCTTTATGCTTGCACCTTTTGATATAATAGTGGCTGGCACATGGTATGTGATGGAGATATTTACATAATAACTAACCAGAGTTTGAGCCTGAACTCAACCACTTTGTCTGATCTCTTAAAACCTCATATTATGCATTTGTAAAACGGAAGTAATACTGTGTTAGTCTATCAGGATTGCCATAACAAATTAACACCGAGTGGTTTAAATAAAAAAAGTTTATTTTCTCACAATTCTGGAGGCTAGAAATCCAAGGTGAAGTGCACTAGGGTTGGCTTAATCCTGATTCCTCTTTCCTTAGCTTGCCATTGGCCTTCTCCCTTCACCTTCACATGATCATCTGTGTCCTACAGAGAGAGAAACACCCATCATCTGAGATTAGAGTTTACCTTATGACTGGATTTTACTTTAATTACCTTTTTAAAAGCCCTATCTCCGAACACAGTAATATGATTTGGAGCGGCACATAATCCAACCCGTAACAAGTATTTACCTCACTGAGTTGCCGTATAGGTGAAATAGAATAGCATTTATACGAAATTTAGCACAAAGTCCAGAATGTAGCTAGAACATATTAAAAGTTAATTATTTTTTTTATTTCTAGTGGCCTGGACCATCTCCATTTGAAAATGTAATGTTCTAAGATTTTCAAATGAATCTTAAGTGTTTTTGAAAATAATAAGCTGTAGGAAAAAATATGATAAAAGATATAGTTGTGACCACAAAAAGGTAGAATTTGAGGAAAAAATTTCATAAGCTTACCAGTTGTAGCAATCCTGAACTCATGCTGAAAAGCATCTATAATTTAATTGCAGCATCTCCTTAAAAGTTATTTATGAAAGTGCAGTTCCTAAAAAGAGTAGAAAGTATAATTTGCATGTAGAAGTCATTCTTTTGCATAATCCTTTCAAGTCCTATGCTTATATTGGGCCAGATTTGTCCAGTTACCAATCACCTATTATAATTAATGGACACATCAAAGAAGAAAATACATTCAATTAACTGGAAATCTGAATCTTTGAAAAGCAGGTACTGGATTTATTCTCTAAAAAGTTATATATGTATTAAATCACCCTAAGTAGCAAAGTATAAATGCCTGCTAATGAAGAGAAATTTTTTTTAAGTATTAAAAGAAAGTTAAAGTAGATCCAGTACCAAGAGTGAACAGTAGATGAGCATGAATTGAAGATAATCCAACTTTTAGCCTAAAAACATATATCATCTGTCATGTGACTTATGAATGAGATACATCACATTCTAAGTTTTGCCAGTTTAAAACATTTTTATGTTTGAGGAGCTAGGGTGGCTCAGTTGGTTGGGCATCTGACTTCAGCTCGGGTCATGATCTCGTGGTTCAGTAGTTTGAGCCCTGCATTGGGCTTTGTGCTGACAGCTCAGAGCCTGGACCCTGTTTTGGATTCTGTGTCTCCCTCTCTCTCTGCCCCTCCCCTGCTCATGCCCTGTCTGTCTGTCTCTCTCAAAAATAAATAATTTAATTAAAAAAATTAAAACATTTTTATGTTTTCTTGACTTCTAATTTCCAAGTAACTGGTGACCGATTTGACAAACTTGGATATTTAACCACAAAGGAAGAAATGTTTGTTACCAAGTAGAACAGCAAGTCAACAAAGAGCAATGAGCAGCCCACAAACAGGTTTATTAATGTCAACAATAGCTGTTAACCAGACTAATTATTAAATATGCTTAAAGAACTATCACACTGGGGGTGCCTGAGTGGCTCAGTTGTTAAGTGTCCAACTTCGGCTCAAGTCATGATCTCGCAGTTTGTGAGTTCAAGCCCTATGCGGGCTCTGTGCTGACGGCTCAGAGCCTGGAACCTGCTTCAGATTCTGTGTCCCCCTCTCTCTCTGCCCTTCCCATGACCACATTCTGTTTCTCTCTTTCCCTCTCAAAAATAAATAAATATTTAAAAATTTTAAATAAAAAGAACCATCACACTTACACTCAGATGAATAACAATAGAATCTAAACTTTAGAATCAGGCAATTACCTATTGTGTTAACTAAACTTGTAAACTAGCATTGGGGCCCCTTCCCTGACATACTTTGTGCTAATCAGGACTGTTACCCAGAAGTTCTAACTAAAGATTATACTTTCTAGCCATTCAAGTCAAAAGTCCACTCTTGTACCACTAATTGCTTTCTGTTATCTGGCCACAATGCCTTGGTCCTCTTGGATATTGTCTGAGCTTGAGGTATTTCCAAACTGCCTTCTCAGTGTTTTCTCTTTGTTTCTATCTACGGCTGCATAATTTTCCCAGTCAGGATGGCATGATCTGGTAGAACGCGTGTTGGGCTAGTGAAAGTTTAATGGCTGACTCTTGGGAGGATTTGGAGAGTCGCTGATTTCTGTGGTGCAATCTGGCAGATTTCCAGCTACCAACATGACGTCAACTGGCTTGCTAAATTCCTGGAAATTGAACAACCTCCTCTCACCAGGCAGTGCAAACTGACTCAACCATTCTATACCGATAAAGGGCAAACTTAGACTTTCTCCCTATTTCTCCAGCAGAAATGATTTAGCTGCTGAAGAATTCTAGAAACAAACTCAGAACTAGAAGCACCTTTGAAGGTTGCCACTTTGCCTTTCTCATTTTACAGGTGAAGAAATTGCTGTCCAAAGAGGTTGGTCATTAATGTTCCTTGTACTGTATCTTTATGACTGCTGTCTTTATGCCAGTGTGTCTTAGCCAGCTGGAGTATGCTCAAATATTCTTCCTTCATGGTACTGGATTAAAGATCAGTCTTTGAGGGTGCCTGGGTGGCTCAGCTAAGCGGCTGACTTCAGCTCAGGTCATGATCTCACAGTTTGTGAGTTCGAGCCCCGCATCGGGCTCTGTGCTGACAGCTCAGAGCCTGGAGCCTGCTTCAGATTCCGTGTCTCCCTCTCTCTCTGCCCTTCCCCTGCTCATGCTCTATCTCTATGTCTCTCAAAAATAAATAAACGTTAAAAAAAATTAAAGATCAGTATTTGATTTATAGTTACTGTCACTCTTTGCTGAGATTTGGTGTTTATCACTCAAAATAATAAAATTATGAAATCTCTATGTTTGCTGTGACTCCAGAGGTTATTCTTATACAGTGAGGTCCTTTTTGTATCCTGCCGGGCATATGGCCATCCATCTTTTATTTAAAGTACTCTACCTTTTTCATCATTGGTCAGCCCTAACCATGAGAATGTTCTTGTGAAATAAGCGGCTGGTGGCAATAACCCAACTTTACAAATGAGAAAGCAGAGGAGAATCCAATAAGGCCAAGTTTGCATGAAAGCCAGCAATATAACTAGAATTAGAACGCTGGGTATAAATCTAAGCCAGTAATCTTTCTCCTCTACCGTGTAATACCTCACTCGCTCCTGCATATGATCTGGTGAGGATAAGGCACAGATTGTGCTGTGTAGACTGATTCTACAAAATCGACAACTTTTCACAAGTCCAAGGCAGTTTTCTATCCACACATATTTGTTTGTTTAACAAAAGACGCCAAAAACTTAGCTAGGTGCCATACGGCTTGCAAAGATAAAAGGGGCTCTTCCTTTAAAAAAAGGAAACTTACAAGCTTGCTGGAGAAAGGACAAATATATATGAAAAGATAACTGGTAGCAGAAGACTATAAATAATAACTGTCTGTGAATAATACAGATACAAAGTGTTACTAGGGGTCAAAGGAAAAAAATGATCTTAACTTTGGCGGCTACAAAATGCCCAGATTTGGAATGAGACTCTTTAGGACCTGATCTCAACCTAATTTTCCAGAATTATTGTTTCTTTCTTTCCTATACAAAGAACTCGCAAACTTGTCGTTTGAAGCACCTGCCACTTTCCTTCCTCTGGATGTGTATTTGCTCTGTTTCCAACCCTACAAATGAATACATTTGTTACTATTCTTCTTTTATCCCTAGTGTAGCACTTTTCAAAGTTCAGATCTAATTGTGTCTCCTGGAATATTCCATCCGTATTTAGCCAGATGAAGTCATTGCCAAACTTCTGGAATGCTGTGAAACTTCTTGATAACTTTTTAAGAATAGTTTTCTACTTTTGGGGGCACCTGGGTGGCTCAGTCAGTTCAGCATCCAACTTTGGTTCTGGTCATGATCTCACGGCTTGTGAGTTCAAGCCCCACATTGGGCTCTGTGCTGACAGCTCAGAGCCTGGAGCCTGCTTCGGATTCTGTGTCATCCTCTTTCTCTGCCCCTCTCCTGCTCATACTCTGTCTCTCTCTCTCTCAAAAATAAATAAACATAAAAAAATTAAAAATATTAGAAATAAATAAATACCTTAAAAATAAGACAAAATGAATACTTTTCTACAAAGTAAAACCTACAGTGTATCTATATATGGATTACAACAAATTTACCTTTGCTTAAAACATTTTTCCTTTATTTTTTTTAATATTTAGTCATTTTTTTAACGTTTATTTTATTTTATTTTATTTTTTTTTGCGTTTTTTTTAATTTTATTTTTGAGAGACATAGAGACAGAGAGTGAGCAAGGGAAGGGCAGAGAGAGAGGGAGACACAGAATCCGAAGCAGGCTCCAGGCTCTGAGCCGTCAGCACAGAGCCCGACGTGGGGCTCGAACTCACAGCCAGTGAGATCATGACCTGAGCTGAAGTCGGCGCTCAACCGACTGAGCCACGCAGGCGCCCCTAACGTTTATTTTATTTTTGAGAGACATAGGGACAGAGTATGAGCAGGGGAAGGGCAGAAAGAGAGGGTGACACAGAATCTGAAGCAGGCTTCAGGCTCCGAGCTGTCAGCACAGAGCCCGTCACGGGGCTTGAACTCACAGACTGTGAGATCATGACCTGAGCCAAAGTCAGCCGCTTAACCAACTGAGCCACCCATGCACCCCTAGTCATTTTTTGACAGAGGGGGTTTGGGACAGAGGGAGAGGGAGACACAGAATCTGAAGCAGGCTCCAGGCTCTCAGCTGTCAGCATAGAGCCCTTCACTGAGCTCAGACTCACAAACCATGAGATCATGACCTGAGCTGAAGTCAGACGCCCAAAAACTTTTTTTCTTTTAAATTCTACCTTGGAATAGCCACCAGAGCCCATTTTAAAACCAAAAAAAAAAAAAAAATTATCATTCTGCTGACATTGTCATTTGGTGGTTGTTGTTTTTTTAATCAGTCATTATTTATGGTCCTATCATTACTTTAGGATAATAGTAGACCATAGTCTTCCTGGATTTAACTTTATAATTTCAAATATTATGAATGATACACAGAAGTTGTATCTCATATGAGATGGAATATTTTAACATTTGTTTATTTTTGAGAGAGGTAGAGAAAGAGTGTGAGCATCAGTGCAGAGCCCAATGCGGGGTTCGAACTCACAAACAGTGAGATCATGACCTGAGACAAAGTGGGCCGCTTAACTCACAGAGCCACCTAGGCGCCCTAAGATGCAGCTTTTCTGAGGTAAACCCTTGCGTAGCATATGACAGAAGATTACTATGTGGAAGTGAGTTACTAAGCTAACAAGCAAACTCACCTGACTACCCAGCATCCACAGCTCAATGCAGGGTTTTTTTGTTCTCTACCAACACCCTATATTCTTAAACTCCCGGGAAGTGATCCTTTTAAAATGATTCCGGAAATAAAGCCTATTCTTTGTGTTAGTTTAAACAGAGTGGAGATCCTTGGATTTTTTTTTTAATGGAATACTGAAACTGATATGAATCGCATCAATGACGTGAATGAGTCTACCAGGTACTTTGTATGGAAGCAGACCAAAGAGTTTTGTGAAACCGTTAGAGTGAATGCTGCAGTCAGGACAATGAGTACACGACAACTGATAGATAAAACGTGGAAGGAAGTTGAGTCTGTGAGTTGTCTTACTTTGACAGAAGTATTTTTTAACAGAAGTTTTTCGTATTTGATATTTAAATCACTTTATGTATTTATTAAGAGTACGAAGGAGCAATTTCTTGGATTTTACGAAGGGAATTACATATCCAGTTCTCATCTGAGTGAGATGAGACTGTATTCATCTGAGACAAATATTTGTATTAAAAAAATTTATATTTTTTTATGTTATTTATACCCAATTTTAGGGATTTTACAGATCCCTGAGGATCACCCATGGGCCCCAAGATATAATTTATCACTAAGTTATCACTAAATTTATCACGAATTTTTAAGGTTATGTAAGACACAGAGTAATATCTCCAAAATACCAAAGGACTTGCTCTCTCCTATATTTCCCATCATACTTCATACATCGCTTGGCAGTCATCTGTGTCCAAGAATATCGTAACAACTTTCTATGACAAAATCTTTTGTGTCTAATCAAGAGATATCTACAAGTAATTTCCAATAAATTCTATTCCTCATATTTAGCTAACATACAAGTATGATCCTATTAAATTTGATCATGGTCTATATAGTTCCAAGTGGGTAACACATTATTGTCTTCTCTTTCAAACGCTGAAAACCTCCAATATGAATTCATGACTATAAGATTAAGTGAGACAGAGGCCAGAAGACAGGATTAGCAGCATGCTATTTTATATTAAGTGGTCTTCACCATTTTTTAATCTACTTGACATGCAGTGACAACACATTAAAGTTATTAAGATTAATGGGGTAATGATTAATGCTACAGTGCACATTTGTGATCAGTATATGAGGAAGATTGCAGCGAAGCAAGTGGGAAATATCTGGAACATAGATTCGCTGGTGTGGCATTTGTACCGTTGAGCTAATGTACAAACGAGATCATGTACACGAGAGTGGTTTACACTGTAATATGAACTCTAAAAGGAGTTTTTATCATCATTGCTTTCTCACCAATTTAGCAGTATATACTCACATGCATAAGTAGCAAAATGAAATTCGAAAAAGTTTAAGTAAATTCTTTAAGTGTAAAATGGTGCAGATTCATTTATGGGCCAATCTCATCAGTGCTACTCTAACACACAAAAAGGAATGTGATCTGGTTACAATCCCATGAATGTAGACAGTAAAGCCTACGTCTTTATCAGTAAATAGCTTTCCCATTGCAGTTGTTGGGTAAAGATGTCATCACAGAACAGAACGTGTAACACGGGCCCAGCTGGTAAATGTTTTTAGAAAGTCTTCTCATGGCTTGTTTAGAGGGATTCTTCAGATAGAAAAACAATTAAGGTTTAAAATCCAGAGTACTTTGTTTTAATCGACTGATCAAAGTGCTGGCAACCATGGCTCTTCATTGTCTGAAATAGTTAAAGTTATAGCACCAGGCATATCCAGGCAAAAGCCCTAATTTGGGTTGAAATAAATTGGTAGAAACCACTTTTGAAACATGGAGACCTTGAAACGGATTTACATTTCTTTCAAAATAGCCTGGAAAAGAATAATTGGAATCCACTAGGAGAAGATTTTATCGCTAGCAAACCCAAAGTATAAATGCATTTTTGCACTGTAAATATTTCACTGGCTTGAAAATGGAGTAAGCTTCCTTCTTGGGGGAAAAAAACAAAACAAAACCAAAAGGCAACAATGAAATAGTCTTTCCTATAACTGCTTGTCCTAAGTCTCATAATCAGTAATGAAATCTTGGCAACGTTTGTTTGTTTGGTTGTTTGGTTGTTTTTTAAATCATTTTCAATCTATATAGATGTTTTAGCTTGACGTTTGGGTGAAAATGATTTTTAAAAAAGGAATTAGAAGTGGGTAAAATTGTGTTTGTATTCTTATGTAAGTCCACTGTGAAGACTTGTGCCTAGATAAGCCTCTCAACCCTTTCTTTTATTTGAAATAGGAAATCCTTTGAGGTTGATCCCTGCAGGTTTGCGGATAATTTTGCCTTGAAGAAATCATCTAAACTCACTGATCTTTTTGAAGAGGGTTACTCACTTACTGCTGCTGATAGAATACAAAAGAAAAACAAGAACCTTGAGTTAAATATTTTCTATAAAAAGAAGAAATGAATCACCTCCAAAAGTATTACACACATATTCTTGATTAATATTCTACACTATTCTTATTGCAGCAACTGGGAGGAGTTCAAAAGGAAGCGAATTTTCCAATGTTGTAAACAGCAGTGTCCTCTGATAAACCCATGAACTCACTGGCCACCATACAGTAACTGATGATAATTCTGAAGCCGACTCATGACTAAGAGCTGAGGCAGCTCAACCTGTCCCTAAACCTTTCATCCGAGATCCCGTTCAGTAGCATCAAACACTCATTGGTTCTTCACCATCATCCCAACCTCATTTTTTCCAAAAGTGAACTCGGCTGCTGACCCACCCTCAAACCCAATCTCCTTACCAATTACTCTAGTTCATCATCACCTCCAACTTTTCTTTTAAGTTTATCCATTTTCAGAGAGAGGGAGAAAGAGAATCCCAAGCAGGCTCCACACTATGAGCACAGAGCCAGAACATGGGGATCGAATTCACGAACCACAAGATCATGACCTGAATCAAAGTCAAGAGTCGGATGCTTAATCCACTGAACCACCCAGGCACCCCCATCACCTCCAACTTTTTAATATTTACCCTGAAATATTAATTTTATCTTTCATCTCCCTAATCAAACTTTTCTCACTAGTCACAAAATCCTGTCTTCTTTTGAAATATTTCTAACATTTGACTCCCTTTCAGAATAATTATAGTCATTATTTCACTAATAATCTTAATACCCAAATAACTATTCACCCTATAGTCTCTCCATTCTACAATCCAACAAATAAAATGACTTCATACATCTTATTATTCATATGGAATTGCATTGTAGTCACTAATTCTGCTCCACAAGATCATACACACATCTAAGTTTTGAACATCAAATTTGCTTCCTCCAAGCACATACTTATGAAGCTGTATGTGTAACCAGAGATGTTCTCTCTTTCCAGAAACATTCTGTGGTTCCAGAACCACTCAGAACCATGTTTAAACTATTTAGGAGTAATCTTAAATTCTCCTATCTCTATCCCTTCACTTTAAATCAATCCCTAACCCTCTCCCCTAATATCCCTCAAATTAACCTCTGCTTTCTAAACCCCCTCAACTATGTTAGGTCAAACTTTCCTCTTTTCTTTATGAATAATTGAAATAGACCTCCGTCTTCTCTTCCAACTTTTGCTTTATCTCCAGCCTTCTCCAATTCACTCCCACATTACTCTCTGACTTATAGTTCTAAAATATAAATTTGATTGTGTCCTTCTCTTATTGAAGTTCTCTAATAGCTCTCACTATCTACATCAGTTTCTGAAAGCATAGGCAAAGATCTGCATCTGAAGAATCTGGGATGCTTGTTAAGAATATAGATATTTAGATCCTACTTCAGACCCCTGGATGTAAATTTCTCAACAGTGACTCTAAAAAAATAATTTTAACAAGAATCCCAGTGGTCTTCAGGTTAATGTCTAACTCATATGCTACCATGATCTTGTTCCTACTTTCTGACTTCATATCCTCCTGCACCTTCAACCTATACCTATATTGCAATCTTCAAATAGTGTTTCTTCTGGTTACTCTCGGCCATCATGTAGATATAATAAATATCATCCTCCAAGATCCAGTGGCAGAAACATCTTACCTGAGAAGCTTTTACTACCCTCAACTCCCTCGTTCAGCTTGGTAACTTATCTAGTGTCCCTATGACACTACTTTGCCATAATCCACTCCTAAGTTTTGAGTTTCTTGTAGAGTACTATAAACTTCTTAAGAAGTGCCAATATACCTTACATAAGTTTATATTTTAGTACTTACCTCAATAAACTTGTTAAGTGGATGAATTCAGTAAATAAATGAGGGAGCGAGGGTGGAATTAAAGATGAGAGTGAGTACGTGAGTGACCTAAAAGTATCCTATCAGAATAGCCACTGCACATTCTATTTTATGGAATTTAAATTCAACAATAAATATCCATTTAATTCAGGACTATTAAACTCATAATTCTTGTTTGATTCTCTCCCCAATTTCTTTTTTTCCATCTGCCAGTCTGGCATAATTACAACTCCTACCTCAGGTTAGTGAGAATCAATTGGCTTATAAATAATGATAAAGTAGTCAATGTTCATAAAATCCTCTAAAGATGAAAAGCACTCTAACCATCAGCTTTAAGCATTTTTATTTATTAGAAAATAAATTGATGCATTATCAATATTTAGACCACACCTATGATTTATGCCTTAAATACCATTAAGCTTTTTCTCCATCTAATTCTAAAGTTGTCTTTCTTTCATTCTGTTATGTAGAGTCTGAATTCACTGTCACTGTGGTAAGGCATGATGAAATTAGTAACCATACACAGAATCTAAAGCAATGATTTGGATCTTGGAATTTAGAATAGTCAGAATACTCCAGCTCTCATTCTGAGTGTGACCCTCTGGTTTAAATTTTACTCCCAACCTTGGAAGGCCTGGGCCTGGTTAGGATAAAGTAGAGTTGTTTAGGACTAGTTTGGGAAGTATGTTATCTCAAATTCAGGCGATCTCAGGAGATGTATAAACTCATAGGTCTTGGCAAACTCAGCACACCATGCTTGGAAGCAAACATGGAGTTTATAGAAGATCTCTCTGAAAAGGACCAGAACATGTTCTAAATAATACCACATCCCAGGATGTATATAACTACACGTGACTTTGTAGAGATAGATACATAAACATATGACAGAGAGAGAGGTGTTTAAAGTTGCCAGTTCTATAGTCTAAGTGTTTGGCATTAAAATGTGATTTCACTCATAAAACTGAGGCAGCAGTAAATTGTATTAGGTGGCTAAGCTTTGTTTCTCTCTCCTCTCCCATATGTTTGTGTTTAAATTTTAATGACTCACTAAGGTATTGAGAAGCAACACAATATATCACTTAATGTTCACAACTATTATTATGTCCTTTTTACAGATGAGGAAACTGAGCCTTTAAGAGTTTTAACTTGTCTAAGCACATTAGTGGGTCAGTAGGATGGGTCTCAAACTCAAAAATAGTTTAAATCAATGTTTTTCCTCCCAGATTCTATGCTATGCTTACTTTATGATGAGATGATAAAAGGCCAGATGTACTAATTAGATCCTATGTCCTGAGGCCAACATTATGGGGAACAGGAATACTCAATACAGCTTGTAAAAATCTTTTAGAGTGTTCCTACCCAAGATTTCTTGAACAAATTCTTGACTTCTAGAATTAGGAGACTTGCACTAAAAGAGATGTTAAATGTTTAAATATTTTAAAAATTGAAAAATTTTAAAAATATGGGCTCTACAGTAGTGATTTAGCATTGGGCAAGTGGCTTTCATAGCTGTCAGCAACAACAATCTGTGTACAGATGCCGGGTTCCCTGCAAGGCCCTAGGCAGCCATCACAGATGGAGCTAGCAAAGGATTCCCTTTTTTTTTTTAACTTTATTTTTGAGAAAGACAGAGACAGAACATGAGTGGAGGAGGGACAGAGAGAGAGGAAGACACAGAATCTGAAGCAGGCTCCAGGTTCCGAGCTGTCAGCACAGAGTCCAATATGGGGCTCAAACTCAAAGACCACAAGACCATGATCTGAGCTGAACCCTCTGAGCCACCCAGGCACCCCTGGAGCCACTTTTAATAAACATCAGCAGAGGTAGTATTGTCTTTGGACGACACCTGTGAAGGTAGACAAGCATTGCTTCAAAGCTTCCATTCCAGGCTCTATGATGAGACAGGAGGAGAGAAGGAAACGACTGATGCTAAGGCAAAGCCAAAAGAAGTTTTCTCACAAAACACATGTGAGCTATTTCTGGAAAGACCCCAAAATTATCTGAGAAGAATTTATTTTGGAGACAGATGTTCTCATAAAAATGAATGATGTCTGAGCTAGAAAAAACATGGTGATAGTCATATCATGACTATTTTACTAGAACTATTCTAGTTTATTTATCATTTTGAAAGTTCTTTTTAGCTCTAGCATTTTATAATTTTTGGATATAATATCTCATCTTATTAGTGCTTTCTTACTCAAAGCAATCCTATTGTTAGGATCACCAAGCCAAAAAAAAGAAAACAAGGCAGACGTCAGAGCAATGTTGGACTGCAAAGCATGCAAAGGATAAATGAACCATCACATTTGATTTTTCTTTAAGTACTAGTGCTAAACAATAAAATGAAAACATGAGTTACCAATAGGGTCTTTTTTTCCCACCCTGAAAAACTACAAAACCTTAAAATGATCAGTTATTCCTTATGTATAAGAAGTTGTGGAATAAGTTATATAATTTCATGTCAATCTTTCTCTGTGAAATTTGTGAAAATCAAGAATAGGTATTAAGACCATTTGCTGACTCAGTCAGCCCATGATTTTCTCATTTCCTCTGAAGACGTGTGATGTATGGAACATCTCTGTGTGGACTCTTAGGGCAAGCCAATCCCCAAAAGAGTATTTTTCATGCCCTTTAGAGCAGAGAGCTCTTCAGAGCAACACTTACAAAGGAGACAAAGAAGCGGGATTTGACAGAGGGAAAGGTTGAATAGCAATGCAATTACAAAGAGTTCTCAGTAGATTCTGAGGGGAAGGCTGAAATTCAAATGACCCATCAGAGTTGTCCTGCATCAAAGAAAGGAGTCTGGGACTTTGTACCATGCTAGACTAGTCACTGGTTGCAGACTAACCCCTTCAAGGGGATGCCACCATGAAGGCAGCGGCATGCTTTCAAAATGACAATTCCAGTAGAGAGAGTTAGCAGCCAATACTCCCAAAGCTGGGAAATGACTGAGCTGACCCTGAAGGGGAGTCTGAATAGCACACCACAACATCCAATACACCCTAGCTCTTGACCTTCTTGCCTTTGTACCCAATGTTCCTGGGGCGACCCAATGTTCCGGGTGGCTCAGTTGGTTAAGTGTCCGACTTCGGCTCAGGTCATGATCTCACAGTCTGTGAGTTTGAGCCCTGCGTCGGGCTCTGTGCTGACAGCTCAGAGCCTGGAGCCTGCTTCAGATTCTGTGTCTCCTTTTCTCTCTCTGACCCTCCCCCACTCATGCTTTGTCTCTCCTGCTCTCAAAAATAAGTAAAAACATAAAAAAATCCTTTAAAAAATGTTCCTACCTGTCCCTTCACCTTAATTTCCTTGTTTTGGTCTTATATACTCTCTTAGGGATTGCTTTGGTCTCATTCTCTGGGTCTTCCTTCTTTTTGCTATTCTAGATTGCAAGATGTACTTGCCACCTCCAAAAATGAGCTAGAACAGTATGACTAGAATTAACACAAAAAGAATTTATGTAGATTTGTCACTGCTACCACAAAATACTTCCCCCACATTCCACTTCATGAAGGATTATACATAATTAAGTTGAGGGCATGTAACTTTCCTCTCACCCGTCAAGTTCCCTTCCCTATCTCTCTGCAGCAACAAGACCAGGATTTCAGCTTCTAGATCTTTGCTAGAGTTTTTACTTCCATGATGACATCCTTCTTCTATATGTATATCTAAGTTCAATGCCAAGCTTGAGTTGCACCTCTGCCTCAGTATTTCTCCAACTTTCTTGCCTCCTTCAGATTTTTAGCAAACGTCATCTCTGTAACTCACTGGACATTTTGATAATATATCTTTGCTTTTGCCTTTTCATACTCACTGTCATTCATGTTAATAGCCATGGATTTCTTGCGCTTTTCTTCTTGGACTCACTGCTTGTTACAGTATCTTGTCTGTGGCAGGGTTTTTTGGAGAAAAGATAGATGTAGGGATAGATGGATGGATAGATGGATGGATAAATAGATATAACTATAACTATAACTATAACTTTAAATATATTCCCTTGGTCCCATGAGGACCCATCATATTTGTTGTTTTCTGTAAAAGAAATTGATGACTTTTGAGCTTTAAATTATTTTTCCCAAATCTATTAAGACATAAATGGTATGTAACATATGTAAGTTTAAGATGTAGAACATGATGGTTTGAAACACATATATTGTGTATTGATTACCACAGTAAGTTTTGTTAATACCTGCATCACCTCAGATTGCCATCTGTGTATGTGGTGATAACACTTAAGATCTACTAACACTTAAGATCTCAGCGACTTTTCAGTATTGTTAACTATAGTAACATTCTGTACCTTAGATACCATGAACTTATTTATTTGATAACTAGAAATCACTTTCACTGACATCTCTCCATTTTCCTCATTCCCAAGCCCTGGCAACCACCATTTTACTCTCTCCATTTCTATGATTTCTGCTTTTTAGGATTTCACATATAAGGGAGACCATGAAGGGAAGGTGGGTGGTGGGATGGGCAAAATAGGTGAAGGGGGCTAAGAGGCACAAACTTCCAGTTATAAAATAAGTAAGTCATGGGTGTGAGAAATGCATCGGGAAATATTTAAAAATTTTTTATTTAAATTCTAGTTAGTTAACCCACGGCGCAATATTGGTTTCAGGAGTAGAATTCAGTGATTCATCACTTACAAACAACCCATCACAACAAGTGTCCTCTTTTTTTTTTAATGTTTTATTTCTTTTTGAGAGAGAAACAGAAACCGACCGCAAGCAGGGGAGGGACAAAGAGAGATGGGGACACAGAATCTGAAGCAGGCTCCAGGCTCTGAGCTGTCAGCACAGAGCCCAACACGGGGTTTGAATTAATGAGCTGTGAAATCATGACCGAGCCGAAGTCAGACGCTTAACCAAATGAGCCACTAAGGCATCCCAACAAGTGCCCTCCTAATAACCATCATCTATCTAGCCCATCCCTCACTCAACTCTCTACGTCAACCCTCAGTTTGTCTCTCTCTTTAAGAGTCTCTTGTGGTTTGTTTCCCTCTTTTTTTTCTTCCTCCCTCCCATATGTTCATCTGTTTTGTTTTATAAAATCCATGTATGAGTGAAATCATATGGCATTTGTCTCTCTCTGATTGACTTATTTCACTTGGCATAATACACTATAGCTCTATCTATATTGTTGCAAATGGCAAGATTTCATTTTATTTAATGGCTGAGTAATATTCCATTGTATGTATATATGCCACCTCTTCTTAACAATTTATCATTTGATGGACATTTGGGCTCTTTCCATAGCTTGGCTATTGTTGATAGTGCTGCTATAAATATGGGGTTGTACATACCCCTTTGAATCTGTATTTTTGTATCCTTTTGGTAAATACCTAGTAGTGCAATTCCTGGATCGCAGGGTAGTTCTACTTTTAACTTGTTTGAGGAACTCCATACTGTTTTCCAGAGTGGCTGCTCCAGACTGCATTTCCACCATTAGCACAAGAGGGTTCCCCTTTCTCTGCATCCTCGCCACACCTACTGTTTCTGGTATTGTTAATTTTAGCCATTCTGATTGGTGTAAGGTGGTATCTGATCATTGTTTTGATTTGTGTTACCTCGATGATGAGCGATGTTAAACATCTTTTCATGTGTCTGTTAGCCATCTGGATGTCTTCTTTGGAAACTTGTCTATTGATGTCTACTACCCATTTCCCAACTGCATTATTTTTTGGAGAGTATTGAGTTTGATAAGTTCTTTATAGATTTCGGATACTAACCCTTTATCCAAAATGTCATTTGCAAATATCTTCTCCCATTCCATCAATTGCCTTGTAGTTTTGTTGACTGTTTTTTTACTGTGCAGAAGCTTTTAATCTTGATGAAATCCTAATAGTTCATTTTGCTTTTCTTTCCTTTGCCTCCAGAGATGTGTCTAGTAAGAAGTTGCTCCAGCCAAGGTCAAACAGGATGCTTCCTGTGTTTTCTGCTAGGATTTTGACAGTTTCCTGTCTCACATTATGTCTTTTATCCATTTTGATTTTATTTTCATGGATGGTATTAGAAAATGGTCTAGTTTCATTTTTTCTGTGTGTTGTTGTCCAGTTTTCCCAGCACCATTTGTTGAAGAGACTGTATTTTTTCCATTGATATTTTTTCCTGCTTTATCAAAGATGAGTTGACTATATAGTTGTAGATCTATTTTTGGGTTTTCTACTCTGTTCCATTGATCTATGTGTCTATTTTGGTGCCAATGCCATATTGTCATGAAGTCTGCAGCTTTGTAATATACCTTAAAGTCTAGAATTGTGATACCTCCAACTATGCTTTTCTTATGCAGGATTAATTTGGCTATCTGGGGTCTTTTGTGGTGTCTTACAAGTTTTAGGATTGGTTGTTCTAGCTCTGTAAAAAGTATTGGTGGTATTTTATAGAGATTGCATTAAATGTGTAGATTGCTTTGGATAGTATAGACATTTTAACAATGTTTGTTTCTCTAGTCCATGAGCTTGGAATGTTCTTCCATTTCTTTGTGCCTTCAATTCCTTTCATAAGCATTCTATAGTTTTCAGCATGCAGATCTTTTACCTCTTTGGTTAGGTTTATTCCTAGGTATTTTGTGGGGTTTTTTAGTGTAGTTATAAGTGGATAAATTCCTTGATTTCTCTCTCTGCTGCTTCATTACTGGGGCATAAAAATGCAACAGATTTCTGTATGTTGATTTTATATCCCGTGACTTTGCTGATTTCATGTATTAGTTCTAGCAAACTTTTTGGTGGAGTCTTTCAGGTTTTCTACATAGAGTATCATGTCATCTGCAAATAGTGAAAGTTTGACGTCTTCCTCGCTGAATTGGATTCCTTTTATTTCTTTTTGTTTTCTGATTGCTGAGGCTAAGACTTCTAGTACTATGGTAAGTAGTAATGATGAGAGTGGACATCCCTGTCTTGTTCCTGACTACAGAGGAAAGGCTCTCATCAGTGTTTACCCTTTGTGGATGATATTAACTGTAGGTCTTTCATATATGGCCTTTACGATGTTGACATATGTTCCCTCTATCCCTACTTTGTTGAGCATTTTTAATCAAGAATGGATTCTGTATTTTGTCAAATTCTTTTTCTTCATCTATTGAGAGAATCTTATGGTTCTTACCATTTCTTCTATTAATGTGGTGTATCATGTTGATTAATTTGTGGATATGAAAGCATCCCTGCAGCCCAGGAATACATGCCATTTGATCTTGCTGAATAATTCTTTTAATATACTGTTGGATTCCATATGCTAGTATCTCGTTGATAATTTTTGAATCCATGTTCACAAGGGATATTTGCCAGTTAATTCTCCTTTTTAGTGGGGTCTTTGTCTGGTTTTGGAATCAAGGAAATACTCACCTCATAGAAGGATTTTGTCAGGTTCTGTCCATTTCTATTTTTTTGAACAGTTTGAGAAAAATAGATAGTAACTCTTTAAATGTCTGGTAGAATTTCCTTTGAAAGACATCAGGCTGTGGGCTGTTGTTTCTTGGGAGATTTTCTATTACTGGCTCAGTTTCTTTGCTGGTTATGGGTGTGTTCAAATTTTCTATTTCTTCCTGCTTCAGTTTTGGTAGTGTGAGTTTCTAGGAATTCATCCATTTCTTCCATATTGCCCACTTTGTTCACATGTAATTTTTCATAGTATTCTCTTAAAATTATTTTATTTCTGTGGTGTTGCTTGTGATCTCCTCTTTCATTCTTGATTTTATTTATTAGAGTTTCTTTTCTTTTTGATAAGTCTGGCTGGGGTTTATGAATTTTATTAATTATTTCAAAGAACCAGCTCTTAGTTTTGTTGACCTGTTTTACTCTTGGCTGTGTGTGTGTGTGTGTGTGTGTGTGTGTGTGCACGCGCACGTCATGTTCACTGCAGGATTATTCATAATATACACGACATGGAACAGCAAACCAAGTGTCCATAGGAGGATGAATGGATAAAGAATATGTGACATAGACATATGTCTTGTTTATTGTGAATAATGCTGCAATGAACATGGGATTATATATATCTCTTTGAAATAATGATTTCATTATTTGGAATTAAGTGGAATTGATGGATTGTATGGTAGTTCTATTTTTAATTCTGGAGGACACCTTCATATTGTTTTTATATCGGCTGTACCAATTTATATTCCCAGCGACAGTGCACAATGTTCTCTTTTCCCCACATCCTCACCGATATTTATCTCTTATTTTTTTGGTGAGAGCTATTTTAACAGATATGAAGTCATATCTTACCAGAGTGTTGATTTGCATTTTCCTGATAATTAGTGTATAATTGGCTATTTGTGTATCTTCTTTAGAAAAAAAAAAAGGCCATTCAAGTCCTTGTGTATTTTTTAGTCAGATTATTTTTTTCTACTATTGACTTATATGAGTTCCTTATATATTTTGGATATTAACCCCCTTATCAGACAGATGGCTTATAAATATTTTCTCCTATTCTTTAAGTTGCCTTTTCATTTTTTCAATTCTTTTGCTATGCAGGAACTTTTGAGTTTGATATAGTTCTGCCTATTGATTTTGTTTTTGTTGTTTGCAATTTTGGTGTCATCCAAAAAATTGTTGCCAAGAACAATGTCAAGAAGCTTTTTCCCTGTATTTTCTTTTAGTTTTCTCATTCCTGGTCTTACATTTAAGTCTTTAATCCATTTCAAGTTATTTTTTGTGAGTGGTGAAAGATAGGGGCCCAGTTTCATTCTTCTGCATGTGAATAACCAATTTTTCCAACACCATTTATTGAATAAACTATCTTTTCCCCATTGAATATTCTTGGCTGCCTTGTCAGATATTAGTTGACTGTATATGCATGGGATTATTTCTGGGCTCCTGATCGTGTTCCATCAGTCTGTTCCTGTTTTTATGCCAGTACCATACTTCTTTGATTACTATAGCTTTTTAATCAAATTTGATATCAGAAAGTGTGAACCTATGTTCTTTCTCAACATTGCTTTGGCTATTTGGAGTCTTTTATAGTTTCAAACACATTTTAGAACAGTTTTTTCTATTTCTGTGAAAAATACCATTATAATTTTGATAGGAATTGCATTGAATCAGTAGGTAGCTTTGCCGGCATGTACTTTTTAATATTAATTATTTTGATCTATGAAGAGGGCACATTTATTTGAGCCTTTTCAATTTCTTTCGTCAATGTCTTATAATTTTTAATGTATAGATCTTTCATCTCCTTGGTTAAATTTATTCCTCAATATTTTATTACTTTTAATGCTATTCTCAATGAGATTTTCTTTATTTCTTTTTCAGATCGATTATTGATGGTGTACAGAAACGCAATTGATTTTTATATGTTACTTTTGTATCCTACAACTTTACCAAATTTGTTTACTAGTTCTAATAGGTTTTTGGGGGAATGTTTAGAATTTTCTATAAATAAGATCACATCATCCTCAAACAGAGAAAACTTCACTTCTTCCTTTCTTATCTGGATGCTTTTTTTTTTTTACTTGCTAAATTACTGTGTCTAATAGAACTCGTGAGGCTGGGCACCGTTTTCTTTTTCATGTTCTTAAAAGGAAAAATTTCAGCCTTTCGCCATTGAGGATGCTGTTAGCTATGGGTTTGTCATATATGGCCTTTGTTATGTTGAGGTGCATTCCTTTTATACTCAATTTTTTGAGAGTTTTTATCATGAAAGGGTGTTGAATTTTGTCAAATGCTTTTTCTGCATAGTTGAGATAATCTTCATAATACATGGCCAGTATTCCAGGTATACTTGGGAAGAATGTGTATTCTGTATTCTGGTGCTGATGGATGGACTGTTCTCTTTATGTCTGTTAGGTACATTTGATCTAAGATATTGTTGAAAGTGGAGTATTGAAATTCCCTGCTATTATTAAATTGTCTATTTATCCCTTCATATCTGTTAGTATTTAATATATTTAGGTGCTCCAATGTTGGGTGTAAATGTATTTACAATTGTTATATCCTCTTAATTAATTGACTCTTTTTCTTTGTCTCTTGTTAGTTTTAGACTTAACGTCCATATTGTCTGATAAAAGCATGGCTAGGCTTCCTCAAATTTTGATTTTCATTTGCATGGAATATCTTTTTCCATCCCTTCACTTTGAGCTTATGTGTGTCCTTAAAGCTGAAGTGAGTCTCTGATGAGAAGCATATATTTGGATTTTATTTTTTAATCCAGTCAGCCACTCTATGCCATTTGATTAGAAAAGTTAATCCTTTTACATTTAAAGTAATTATTAGTCAGTAAAGACTTATTGACACCATCTAATTAATTGTTTTCTAGCTGTTTTGTAGTTTCTTTCTTCCTTTTTTCTTCTCTTTCTGTCTTTCTTCATGAGTTGATGATTTTCCATAGTAGTATACTTACATATTGCAGGTTTAGTGGGACTGCTCATCTCCCACTTCATCTAGTTTACTTGTCCTTTATTTTAGATTTTGCTCAAATATCATCTTACATAAAGAGACACTCCCTGATCCCATCCAAAGTAACTTTAAACTCATTCAACTATTCCATCCTAACTCTCCATCTCTTTATCACGAGGCCTTCTTTTCATAGCCCTTTGTCTCCTCACTGTAGTACTCCCAATGTTAATTGGTGTTCATACTATGTAATAACTACAATAAGTATTCATTAAATGAATGAAATCACTCATTAAAATATCAATCAACCACCCTGTATGTGACACGATGTTTATATCTGGGTATATACTAAGGAGTACAGGAGTTATAGTCCTTGACTTCATGTAGTTTGTAATCAGGTAATTGAAACAAATGTTAACCAAAAAGTCAAGCAAATAAATATGTAAAGCTTATATTTTATTTCTGAAGTTGCAGCTAGCATCTAAATAATGTTGTAGTGTACCTGTGAATCACTTAGGTACTTGCCAGAAGAATCCAATTGCAATTATTCAAAAGATTTTAAATAAAGGAATATTTCCAGAGGTATGGATAGTGCTAAGGCAATGGACAAAGAACCTGAGATGCTAAAAGGTCACCAAGATCTGAAAGCCATTGCTACCCTTAGGGATCAAAGGTTAAAAAGACAAATATTATTATTAGGACCCACTAAGTACTGAAGATATAGAAATGGGCCACACAACAGGTGTGTTAATGAAGAAAAGATAACAGCCACTTCCAGAGACAGAGCCAAATGTGACTCAAGATCACGAAGAAATAACCAATTGCCTTTCTTTTCCTTTTCTCTGATCCTCTTCTTATGCGTCCCACTGGCCAAATCCAGCTGGAAACCAGGTAGCAAGAGAGCATGGGTGATGAAATTTCCAGGTGTCAACCTTTTGGGACACAGAGCAAGGAAGGGAAAAGTGAAGACTAAGTTTTGAGTGTGTGTGTTGAGGGATGGAGGATAGAAAGGATTTGAGAACAGAGAATAAACAAGAAGACTTAATAGAACTGAGCAGTATCATAGTAAAGATTGATTTGTTCCCCTCCCTATACTGTCATACAGGAGTATAGTGTTAGCATCATGACAAATACCCAATGAAGAGAAAAATTAAGTTACTTAAGCTTTACACAGTTTTAATGTTTAATTTTATATTTTTGTTCTCATAATTTAAGAATTTGTTCATAATCCTGAGACATTCTGCTAATTACCTTTTTCCGACCAAAAGAAAAAATTATTTTCTTTTAAATACCAGAAGTTTCTCCTCCCCAGAGTATTTCAAGGTGATATAATTTACTAATGATTCTGTGGGTCATTAGTAAATTCCATGGAAAAAGGAAAAACTGGTCCCAAAATAATCAGTATATGGAGTGGTTTTTTTTAAAACCAGCTAATAAAAAAGGTCATTTTTAAATCCTAAATTATCATTTAAGTAAGGATTACTATGTTACATACATTTTGCCAAATATCTGTGTATTCTTGGCAGTTTATTGTAGCAGGAAATTTCATTCTTTCTCTTACTCCTATACCATTGTGAAGCTATTGTCTCTCAGCTGTAAACCTCCCCACCTGTACTCTAATTTGTGGTCCTAGAGCTGGGATACTTCAACGTACACTTACGCTTTTTCAGCTGGTAAGTTCTGCCACTGAGGGGAAGACTGGCAGGTGGGAGGAAAGACAGAGAACTCACAATGCTTCCTATTTGTACCAGCTTTGCCTTAGCAGCAGCAGCTTGTTCCAGTAACAGTCTGTTCTGGTTTCCAACCTTCTCCTCACTCCCAGAACTCGTCTCCCTGTGGCCCCTGTGGATACTAGCACCAGCTGGGCAGTGTCTCCCCAGAGATGTGACTTCCAGGCTCAGAGTGCTTCCTCCAATTCTACTTCTAATGATCCCAACCTCTTCTCTTTGAATCTAACCTCGAGGATGATAGTTACTACCTACATTTACTGTCTCTCCTGCTACCTTAGTGTTCCCTCTTCACCTTCCTAGCTCTCTCATTCCTCTTTAACCAACACCCTGTATTAAGTTCTTTGTTAAAAATAACTGGTGTGGCTATGTTTTCCAGATCCAGACAGATATACTCCTTCTCTCTGTGCCCTTATTCCCATTCTTATCCCTACCCTACCCTATCCTAACCAAACCATTGTTTAAGAGTATAGTAGCCATCCCATAGCCATGGATGCATTGCTTTGTATGGATAGAGATAGAATCTCAGTGAATCCAGAAATGAATCAAATTTATTTGTGTATCTTCGATGTTAGGTGTTGTTGTAAGCATGGTAGGAAATTGTAACCTACAGTCTGCTGGGGAAGATATATTTCACAGATGTAGGAGAAAAAAACTACCACAAAATGAAAGCCCACATATATTCATGATGTGTGACATTTGGAGAAAAAAAGGGATTTGGTGAGGATTTAATAGCTAAAAATTACTTCATGCGCAAGTTGGAACTTGACGTCTCTCAAATTAGGGGAAGAAGATAATAAAAAGATTGAAAAACCAGAGGGCGTAATAAGCAGAAAGGCATTTGAGACAAAAGATGGATACAGTATTTATGGGGTTTCTTATCATTCATTCATTCACCCCATTTATTCATCTATTCATTTAATCCACACAACTTTTTTATATGTCTCCCCTGTAGCCAGACCCTCTGAAATCAATGAGAGACCCTGATATACTAGTAGAAAAAAACAGATATACCCCTGTCCCTTGAGGCTCATATTTGAATAGAAGAGAGGGGTTAGTCAAATAATCACATCACAAATGTATAATTTTCATTGTTCTGTGTCCTATAAAAGAAGCTAATGGGTCTATGAAGATAATAAAGGTAACTAGACCAAGTGGGGAAAGAATAGTCTTCAGTTCAAGCATTGGCTATGTGCAAAATTTATATGGAGAAACAATGTGGGTAAAAGGGACTAAAAGACGGCCTATGTGCCTGGAGGTTGGAGGGGGTGTGGAAACATGGGTTTCGAGGGAATGCCATCCATTGCCATCTTACAGGCTCATAATTAGAAGCATTGGAAATCAATAGATACAGCAGGCCAATAAGAAACAGTAAGGAAACTGCAAGAGCCACCTCCTGTTTATGTAAACCAAACAGACCTTGGTCAGAGTTCAGCCCCAGGAAATAATATTCCAGGCCATCAGCAGAGAGAACAGAAGAGGTAAGTCCTTACCCCAGTGTGCTATAGAGGAATTTCGCTCACTAATGATTCTACAGGGGAGGAAGAAACAGGGGCAGCATCTGATGTGGAAACAAAGGACTAGCTCTCTGGAGCAGAGCATTTTAATTTCACATACACAGAGTACAGCATGCTAGAATCCTCTCTTCGCATATCCTTTTGGTCTGCAAAATGCATGAATTTATTACGAGTGCAGATGACTTGGTTATAGAAAACAGTTTCAGCATTTGGCATAATTAATGTAAATATTGCATGCAATATAAAAATAATCTAACACCTTCTTTATTTAAAGCAGGTTTAATTAATGTCAAGTGCTGTAACAAGTGGCAATCTCCCCCTGCCTGCCTCTCTCCTCACCCTGCGTGTGAATGCTCCCTGCCGCCTTGTTTACCTGCAGACTTTAGTGTCTAAACACACAGGAGGGAGTTTATGCTTTATTTTTAAAGCCTTCTCTCTTCTTTCCTTTAGAAAGAGCTTCTTTCTTTCAGGAAGAGAATCTATCCCCAAAGCCTCTTGAAAATTATTTTCTTGTAGACAAGTGCTATGTCTTGCATTCCTTGCGACGACCTACACAGACCCGCTGCAGGTTTATAGGCCTAACCATTGGGAGCAGGAATGTAGGTCATCCATATTGGCCACCGCCTCACAACTGGACTCCTCCTCTCATTCTGCCTTCAGAGAGACTCCACAGGGATCCTAAACAAGACAAGAAACTGGCTGGGGTGTCAAAAGCAAATGTCAAGAAAACAGAAAGAGTTGTATTAGGCTTTCAAAATAGCCAGGAGGGATTCTTCCAGTGAACCGCCTTCCTCAGGAGTGAGATGGCGTGTCTGCTTAACATCAGCAGTTTAACATTAGCAAAGGGGCTGAAGTCACTAAGTAATGTCTCTCTATGAAGCATTTAATTTCACATACACAGAGCATGCTGAAATCCTCCCCTAGCATATCCTTTCGGTCTCCAAAATGCATGAATTTATTAAGAGTGCAGATGATTTGGGGGCGCCTGGGCAGCTCAGTCGGGTAAGTCTCCAACTTCGGCTCAGGTCATGATCTCCCCGTCGTGAGTTTGAGTGCTGCATCGGGCTCTATGCTGACAGCTCAGAGCCTGGAGCCTGCTTTGGATTCTGTGTTTCCCTCTCTCTGTGTCCCTCCCCGCCTCGTACTCTGTCTCTTTCTCTACCTCAAAAATAAATAAACATTAAAAAAAATTTTTTTTAAGAAAGAGTGCAAATGACTTGGTTATAGAAAATAGTTTCAGCATTTGGCATAATTAATGTAAATATTTCATGCAATTTAAAAATTTCAGTTTGACATAATTAATGTAAATATTTCATGCAATTTAAAAGTAATCTAGCACCTTCTTCATTTAAAGCAGCGTTAATTAATGTCCATTAATTACATCATATTTTATTATCACTGGAAGCTTGCTTGAGGTTATTTTCTTAGTGATCTTTTATACAATACTTTTAGACTTAAACCATGAAAGAAGTCTGAAGACTTTTTCTAAGTATAATTGACATATAATATCCTATTAATTTCAGGGGTATGTCATAGAGATTCAATATTTTTATACAGTACAAAATGATCCCCGTGATAACCTTAGTTACCATCTGTCACCATACAAATTTAGCACAATATTGTTGGCTGTACTCTCTATGCTGTACATTACATCTCCATGACTTATTTATTTTCTACCTGGAACTTTGTACCTCGTAATTCTCTTCACCTATTCTGCCCATTTCCATCCCTGCTTTCTCTCTGGTAATCAACCGTTTGTTTCTCTCTATTAAACATTTACGAACCATGAAGTTCATATATTGACGTATATATTTTAAGCTGAGAGTTGCTTAAGTTTGATCACATTCTAAAAGCACTACATTTTTACTCCCCCTCCCCCATTTTATGTTTTCGACATCTTTTTATTTTGCGTATCTCTTAAATACTTATTTATAGTTGTGGTGGGTTTTACTATTTTGTCTTTTTTTTTTTAAGTTTATTTATTTTTTTGAGGGGGGTGCTGAGAGAGAGAGAGAGAGGGAGAGAGAGAATTCCAAGCAGGTTCTGCACTGTCAGCACCTAGCCCCACATGAGGCTCAGTTTCACAAACCATGAGATCATGACCTGAACCTAAATTTAGAGTTGGATGCTTAACTGACTGAGTCACCCAGATGCCCCTACTATTTTGTCTTTTAACCTTCATACTAAATGTTAAGTGAACGATCAGCTGCCTTTACAATATATTTGCCTTTACCACTGAGATCTTTTTTTCATGTATTTTCTTATTTCTTTTCTTTTTGAGAGAGAGAGAGAGAGAGAAAGAGAGAATGAGTTGGAGAGAGGGGCAGAGGGAGAGTGAGAGAAATTCTTAAGCAGGTTCCATGCTCAGTGCAGAGTCCGACAACCATGGGATCATGACCTGAGCCAAAATCAAGAGTCGGACACTCAAGCAACTGAGCCACCCAGCCACCCCATATATTTTGTTTTTTCTAGTATGGTCTTTTCTTTTCTCCTTAAAGAAGATCCTTTAACATTTCATGTAAGGATGGTTTAGTGGTAATGAATTCCTTTAGTTTTTGCTTCTCTGGGAAACTATTGCTCTCCCCTTCAATTCTGAATAATGACCTTGGTTCTTGGTTATAAGCTTTCTCCTTTTGGCGCTTTCCCCCCTTTTATTTTCTTTTAATTCCAGTGAAGTTAACATACAGTGCTATATTAGTTTCAGGTGTATAATATAGTGATGCAACAATTCTGTATATTGCTCAGCGTTCATTCTTCTTTCAGCACTCTAAATATATCTTACCATTCCCTTTTGACCTGCAAAGCTTTTGCTGAAAACTCAGCTGTTAGTCTTAAGAGGTTTCCTTTGTATATGACTGTTTTTCTCTTGCTGCCTTTAAGACGGTCTCTTTATTCTTACTTTTGCCACTTTAATTATAATATGCTTTGGTGTGGATCTCTTTGGGTTACTCTAATTGGGGCTCTTTGTGTTTCCCAGACCTGGATGTTTGCTTCTTTCCCCAGGTTAGGAAAGTTTTCAGCTATTAATTCTTCAAATAATTTTTCTACTCTTTTCTCTTTCTCTTCTCCCTCTGGGACGCCTATGATGTGAATTTTAGTATTCTTGATAATGTCTTCAAGTCCCCTAAACTATCTCATATTTTAAAATTCTTTTTATTTTTGCTATTCTGATAGGGTGATTTCTACTCTTCTGCCTTCCAGATCCCTGCTCCATCCTTCTATATCATCTATTTGGCTGTTGATCCCCTTCATTGTAGTTTTCACTCTATTGTATTATTCATCTTTGATTATTTCTTATATTTTCTAACTCACTGTTAATGCTCTCACTGTGTTCTTACATCTCTCTCTCAGTTTGGGTCAGCATATTTATGACCATTACTTTGAACTCTTTAACAAATAGACTGCTTATCTCCATTTCATTAGGGCTTTATTTTCTATGGTTTTATCTTATTTTGTTTAGGACATATTTTTCTATCTCTTCATTTGTTTGACTTTCTTTGTTTGCTATGAATCGGTGGCACATCTGCCTCTCCCAGTCTTAAAGGAGTGGTTTTGTGTAGGAGTGTACCCTGTGTAGACTGAATATGCCAGGCTGTCTTGGTGGAACACATGGAACTGGAGTGAACAAGGGTAGGGAAATTTCAAGGAGCACTAGTCCAGGGTCACCTAGGAGGGACAGGTGGAGCTAGAGCAGGCACAGGTGTTGTGTCTGCCTTAATATGACTGCTAGGCTGCAGCAGGTGCAGACTTGAGATGGAGCAGACACAGACCATGAGGGTCTTGGAGCACACTTCACCTTGGCAGGACAGCTGTGCCCAGTACAGGCCGGGGAGTCCAAGAGCACACAGCACAGGGATCACCTTGGTGGAACAGCTGCAGCTAGGATAGGCACTGGGATGAAATGCACCAGGGTCACCTTTTGGGGAAAGCATAAGCTGATGTGAGCCAGGGGCCTGAAGCAGCTGGGATGACCCTAGAAGCCTGGCTAGAGTGGCTATAACCTGCTCACACCACGTTGTTGAGGTGGAGGGGCAATGTAGAATAGTGTTCACCAGAACCTCCTATCCTAGAGAGAATCCGACAGTTCTCCACCCATTGCGCCAACACTTTAGGGTTAATAAGGAGATAGTCTTCACTTACAGTCTAGTTGCTCTCTAAACTTCTATTTTTCCACTGTGCCCCAGCGTGGGTGAGTCTACATGTAGGACCCTCAGTGATATCCTTTCCTGCTGTAGATTGCAGTGTTGTGGGTAGCATTCCCATTGTTACCATGTCTGTCTTTCCCTTTTGTATATGGTCCTTCTATTGTTTCTTGTAAAGAAGTTGTCTGTTCAGTCTTTGTTTTTTTTCAGGAGGGATTTCTCTATACGTAGGTATAGATTCAGTGTGTCCAAGGGAAGATGCGAGTTCAAGTCTTCATATGCTGGTATCTTGGATTCTCTTCTCTAAGAGGTTTTAAACGTAGGCGTTCAAAGAAAATTTCTTTTTTCTTTGGGTTAAGGGTTGAATACTACCATAGAAAAAAGTTCAGTGTTTTTAGTTTCTTGTGGTATCTAGGAAAACAGTTAAGGTGCTTACTAGGCAACAGGATATCAATAGAATAAAATGATTGACTGTCAAAGAGCTTGTGTTACTCACTATAGTTATCCCAAGAATTTAAAATAGTCTTATCTGTCTGGGCTTTACAAATTACTGATTCTCAATTTTGCTTGAGTAATTTTGTTTCTAAGCACAGTTTCCATAAAACAGAGACTTAGGCAAAAACTAAAATCCCTTTAGGTCAGAATCCTTCAATTGCAGAGTCCTTAATCTCATGAGATTATTTCTGAGAATCGAAATCTGGAATGACAAGATATTTTCTTTCTCAAGCAGAGTTACTACTTCGAGGGTTACCTGCTGTTTCAAAGATCTAATTTCCTTCATATTTAAACATGAAGAAAAACGTTGGCACCAAAAGCACTTTTCTTAAAGTTTCATGTTGGTATAAAAATACTTTGATTTGCTTAATGTCACTTAATAAATCTAAATCAAAATATATTCATAATGTATAGGGTTGGATTTTTTTTTACTTAAAATGAAGCTAATCTTGATTCATCCTAAATATGATTTGATGACATTTAGACTTTAAAATGTATATTTGTGTTTGTGAAATTTGCCTGCTATTTTCTATAGAGGGCTCAAATGTCTGATTTAAAACCCAAGTATTGCAAAGGTATGAATCAAAGCTGAAGATTTTTTTAATTGGCTCTGTGAAAATCTCTCTAGGCCCTTAAAAAAAATTAAGATGTATTCACAGTATATTTTCTGTCATGTAAAAGCTTTCATAAATGGAATCTAGACATACACACCCTCCCTGTCAGAACTACTAGAAACTACAATGGGAGAAGAAAATTATCCTCATGATAAGCACCCCTATTCTCTCACTATATATAAGCCTTAAGAAATCGGCAAAATTTGTTCTCCCACATCTTACTCTAGTTTTTGACTTTTGATATTTTGCTGCTGATTAATCTCTTTTCTTTCCTGAGGCCCCAAAACTACTTCCTGTCATTCAAAATACATTTCTGAAGCAAGGGTGGATATTTTTTTTTACCAGACTACTACTTCTCCATGACTGAAACCACTCTCCCCAATTTTATTTCCTCTAGGCTTTGTGGAACAAAGAGTTCATACATATACATAGCATGTCTCCTGCTCCACCTTCTCACTGTGTTAGATCTTCCATTTAACAATTAGAATTTAGTATCTCTCAAAAATAATTGAAAGGTAACTTTAATGGTAATCATTGCAAGCCCTTTGGTTGACAGCTAGGGAGAGATAGTACTTGGAGCACAGAGACAGCTGATTCACCCGTCCTGTGTAATGCTTTCATTCCCTTTTATTCAACTTCCCCCTGTCACCACTACTAACAAACCTCCAGAGAATTTTCTCCATAGACTTATGACAACTACTGTTCTGATGAAAAGGTCAAGAATAATTTAATCAGCAAGGTAACAGCACCAATATGTTCCTTACAATCTGCTAGGTACCTTGGGAATATAAAAAGAGGTCAAAGCTTATGGTGGTTGTTAGACAAGCATCCTAATCCCCAATAATAACTAGAGAACAAGATAAGCCCACAGGCTGAACTGGGGGTACTTTTAATAAAGACTGAAGGAATTAGAGAAGAGAAGCATTCTACAGAGGCTGTAGTGCTTGAGGAAACGTAGGAGGCCATGGGACTTACTCCAGCCCTCCAAAGGTAAAGTTATTTGGATACAGAGTTAGCAAGTGGCCCTCCTAGAGTGCTCAAAGATTAAATGTTTGATCTTTAAAGCCAGAGTAATAACCAAAAATATCACAGTAAAATAGGATGGGCCAATCACCCTGAAATCTCTGAGGTTAGCATTCTCTTAGATACACAGGTACACAGTTTGTAGCTCCAATAGTCCTGGGGAATTGATCTAAATAAGAGGTGAGTTTTGAGAATTTTTAAAAGCCGTTCCATACATAGAGAGTTGGTCACAGAGGAGGAAGAGCAAATGGTGATTCTAGGTCTGGAGAGCTTCCGAGACTTGGTAACATGCCTAGAACAGTTCTCCTAGGGCTAGGCCTACTCATTGCCCCATTCCAAAATCACTTCCAAAAATTGGATGGCTTCAAACAACAGAAATGTCTTCTCTCACAATTCTGGAGGCCACAAATCTGAAATCAGTGTGTCAGCAGCATTGTTTCCTTCTGGGAGCTCTGAAGGAGATTCTGTTCCAGACTTCTCTGCTATCTTCTGGCAGTTTTTGGCAATTCTTGACTTGTGGAATCATCTCTCAAATCTCTGCCCCCAATATCTCATTATTGTCTTCCTACATTTCTTCATATCTCCATATGATAGTCTCCTTTCTGCGTTTCTCTCCCCTTTTAAGAAGACCAGTCACATTGAATGAAGAGTTAACCCTACTCCATCATGACCTCACCTTAACTTACTGCATCTGCAATAACCCTATTTCCAAAATATGGCCACATTCTGAAGTACTGAGTGTTAGATCTTCAACACATCTTTTTGGAAAATACAATTCAATCTACCACAAGGTATAATTTGAAAAATTCCAATAACTCAGATCTCCTAGGCATAACAGCCCCTCAACTCAGAATGACCATGGGAAATCACCTTTCTAAAAAGAATCACATAAAGGTAGCAGCTGGAGCAGAGAAATACTATTACTGATATAGTGTAGACATGAACCTTGTGGGTAGGCTTTTGGTATAGTTAGCTTCTTCATATTCATATAGCATCCATCTTTGCCTAGAAAGATTTACTTGTTGCAAGGATGCTCATATGCAGTGAATGATCTTGTGGCCATGCCCATCAAATAATCTTCTTTTCAATCAGAGTCAGTATAATCTCCCCCTAACTCCTGCATTTGAAATGGCAAAGGAGTAAAAAATTTATAACATAGGAGTTCTGGGCACTTTGGCTTGAAATCCACCTCCCAACAATTAGCCAATCTAGTGTGGCAAATTAATTACATCAGTGCTAAGTTGTCTATGTCTTTCTGTATATATTTGCTCTGACCGTGAGTTTGTCCAGGCCACTTGTTTTGGCCAATGTAACAGTAGTAAATTTGGTTTAAGTAAAGATTTGAAAAGAATTCTTTCACACTTATTCTCTTTGTCTCTCCATTTTGCTCCTCTGCCTCTGCCTTGATAACATGCCAACATGCCAAGGCTAGATTGCTAGAAGGTCAGACACATTAAGCTAAACCTCATCATTTGTCTTAGGCAGGAACCTAGACAAGTGGGAGAGCCCAGTCAATACCAGAAAAGTCACCTATGCAACACACAGTTAGCCAAAGATAGAGGACTAAGCTTTGCTAAGCTTTGTTTCAGCAGAAACAACATATCTATAAATTTGAAAGAAATAATAAATGCTCATTGATTTAATCCACTATGTTTTGTGGGTGTTCGTTATATAATATTGTAGCAACAGATAACTGATACGTGCAACAATCAGTGTGACTCTAGCAACCTTGACTTCTGTAGCTATGGAATATTGTCAGCATCCATGCCTCAAACAAAACAGATGACATTTTGGTGCATGAGTGCATATTAAGAAGGTTGTATTTTGGGAGAGGATAGGCTATTATGTATTTCTTAAAGAGACCAAATCTTCTTCCTGTAATGCTAGTCCTTCACTCAGTCCCTAAAACAAAGTAGATTCTCAGTAAATATTTTTGGATTAATTAACAAATGATTTTTCCGTAGAGTGTATCATAAGGAAACGAAAACTGCCAAAGAACAACTATGATGTCTTATATATCTTATGCTTCCCAATTTTGTAATTATAGTGATGACTGTGTGGTAAGAACTCAATAAATAGTACTTACTGATTTGTTAATTGATTGATGAGACTCAGCCACTATCAATTACCCTTGAGGAATGAACCAAGAAACAGAATTAAACTTCATTAAGAAATGTTTCGTTTGGCCCATGAGAAGACTTCTGTGACTTTCAAGGTTCCTAACCACTAGGAAAGGATATTGTATTGCCTCTCAGGAGAACGGATGCCTCAGTGACTTGCAGAGCCTACTCTTCTGTATGGGGTGTACAATACAATCTATAGTCATTGAATAGGCTAGTTATTGTTCATCGTCCTTTCTCATTTTTTAATTCTGTATTTACATGTCGGCTTCAAGTTCTTAAGACAAAAAGGGTATTCCAAAGTATATTCTAGTGTATTTAATAAAATATTTTAAGAAAAATGTCCCAGATATAAGAGAGTTGTAGTTTATAAAATAATGCCAAAACAAAAATATTGACAAGCCCAGGAGCCATCTGTTTACTAATACTGAGGAGCCTTCACAATACACAGGTGCTGTACTTGGAGATGGACAGAGTGTAAGCTCTCATTTCCACACTTGCAGAGGGGGAAACAGGCAAATAACTAGTTATGACAACATGATGCTATCAGGGGCATGTATTTGGTGACAGAAAAGAGGGAGTGATTAATTCTTCATGGAAAAAAAGAAACGCTTCAGAATAGTGTCAAGTTTGGAGCTGAAAACGAGCAAAAATTTACCAGAAAGAAAAGGAGAGGAGAATCATCTAGGCAAAGAGAACAGACTGCATGGTCACAGTGAGTAGCTCAGTCTATTGCTACCACGGACTACGTGAGGTCAAGTGTCAGGATATGAGGCTAGAGCGTAATCTTGGGTCCTCACCTGAGAAATCATATAGAAGTCATGTGATGGCAAGCCACTGTGGGACTTTTATGTAATTAGGGCTTAAAATGCTTACAACAGCAAATAATGTAATGAATGTGTTAGAGTAAATTTGCATTAGAGAGGAAACAGTGCTACACTTTCACATGTGAAAATGCAAAGCAGCAGTCATCTGAAAACTATGCTGCCGACCTTAGAAGAGATGGCATGCCCAGTTGGTGAGGTATCAGTGAAGTAGCCAGCTGTAATGTTTTACGGTTAATGTTCTTTGTTAGTGGTGGCTTATGGTTAAGTTGTTGTACTGCTAAATAAGACTGGTCTTTCTCTTCGGCTCTCAGTATGGAGCTATCTTAATTAAGTCAAGAAAAGGGAAGAAGATATAGAAACCTTGCCCGTATTAATAAGCCATGGGAAGGTTCTTAATAATATTACAAAACCAATTAAAACTCCAGAATCCTGGGAACCTGTGACATTTTATAACACTTGAAAACAAAAATCTTTCCAGGGATCTGTTCCATTAGATAGTATGAGAAATTTATATTTAATTTAAAAAGGAAGAAAGCAATGTATATTTCACGTTGAAGAGATAGAAATCAACAGTCAGTAACAGGTAAGCACAATAAGTCAACTAGTCAACATCAGTCATTGAGAACATACTATGAAATTCGTCATTAACTGTACTGGGGTCTCCTGTGGTTTGGTCAGCTCCTGTGCTAGTCTCTTATCAACATGCACTTAGTTTGTCTCTCCTGTTATAAAGATAGATAGTATTCATATCTGAACAGACTGAGGAAGATCAACAAAAAGTACTTTCGAATACACATTTTCCAACTTAGATTATAGAAGTTTCCAAACAAAAACACTCTGATCTGCCAAAAGTCCTAAAAGTTTTAGGTCTTTACAAGTATTTACCTGAAGCCATATGTCTCAAACTACTGCTGCGTGTGAAACTTGTATTTTACAAAGCTGTCATTAATCACACAGGGCTGTCAAGAAACACTATTAATAGACAGCAAAGGAGAAGAATTAGTAGTCAGAGGATTTTATGTCAGAAAATAAAAATTAACAAAATTGCCGCCAAAAGGCGATGATGAGAAAGGAGGTAAAATAGTAGAAAAGGAAAGGGTACAATGAGAGTGGAATAAATAAAGTTAAGTAAGACTAAAGCTCAGTACTGTTTTTGCCAATATCTAAGAGTTAAGATTAAGAACTGAAGGTCAAAAAAATGTCTTGCAGCTAAATTTCATCTGGGCATCGTAAGACAAAATGATTATACATTTTTCCCTTTCCAAATATTCCCTTTGAAGTCTCTGCGTAAAGAAGTCCATTCTGTCTCATCCCAGTGAACAAAGAGACTGAAGGTAACTGGGAGAAAGGGGAAAAGAGCTTCCGTCCTGTGATAAAAGATATGGCACAAAAATGCTAAAAACACTTTCAATAATTGTCAAGTGTCACAGTGTTTTCATTATAACAGAGGGAAAAGCAGCCAATAGGGAAGAATGAGCTGTTGCATTACCTTCCCTGTTTGCACAACTTTGGATACACTAACTGCCTAACAGGACACTTTGAGTTTTGCATATCTCATAACTGAAGTCAATTATCTTCTAATTTGTACTCTTTGCTTTAGTGAGAAGCTATCAATCATAATATTTTTAAATGTTTATTCACAAATTGAGGAAATATTTGTTAAGCTCATGTGGTACCAAATTTGGTGTGGTGAACATCTAAGAAAGAAATAACAGTGCAATCCCTCCTCTCAATACCTCCAGCGAAGGATAGATGTGCGTGAAAGAATGTGAAGCAATGAATGCAATGAACTAATGTAAACATAAAGGCCCAAGGTGTTTGTTCTATACTTTTAGCATATAGAGTATTAGAAAGAACACTGGAATATCTATATAACCTTATAAAATTGGACTTTTGTATATGCTAATTATCAGCTGCTTCATCTGTAAAATGAAGGTATGTGTTTAATACCATTGAGTTCTTAGCCCATTTTGTGTAGCATAAAATCAAGGAAAAGATTATTTAGCACTACGTATCCTATTGAAAGCCTTGAAATCATTTCTATTTTAGAGAATATTTGTACTATCCTTTATAGACCCATCTGATTGGATATCTCAAAGTGTTCCACATATTCGATTACAATCACCGAGTAAAAGTCAGTATATTTCAAAGGATTCATCCAAAGCTTACACCGTGGGTAGCATGTAACTGGTATTTTAATTTTTTAATGTAATGTTGCCAAAGATGTAATTTTAACCAAATTTATATACTCTTAATGGAATTTGAGCTGGCCTTTGAAGGTTCATCTTTGGAAAGTTTTATTTTAGTGGCAATTAGTTGACTTTTATAAAGATCATGTTAAGTAAAAGTCGTATAGAATCTGCTTCTGGATCACCCCCCCCACCCCACCCCACCCCCCTACCCCCCACCGCCAGGTGGCTCAGTCGGTTAAAAGTCCAACTTCGGCTCAAGTCATGATCTCGCAATTCCTGACTTTGATCCATGGGTCTGGCTCTGTGCTGACAGCTGGGAGCTTGGAGCCTGCTTTGGATTCTGTGTCTCCCTCTTTCTCTGCCTCTCCCCCATTTGCACTCTCTCTTTTTCTCTCTCTCCTGAAAAATAAATAAATATTTTAAAAACTATAAAAAAAAGAATCTGTTTCTGTATAAAACAAAACCTCTTCTGACCTCATTTTCCCCACCTGTTATCACCTATTTGCCTGCTCCCCCTTCCTACAAGATTCCTCAGAAGATTATACCTTCTCTCTTTACTTCCTTTCTTTCTGCTCTCTCTCAAACCATGTCCAGTCAGGCTTTTCTTCCCTGCTTCCAAACAGTGCCTCCCTCAGTGTTACCAGTGATCTTATTTTTTAGCAGATTTTAAAAAATGGCATTCACTCTGTCTTCACCAAAACTTTCTTCAAGTGGACTTATGCTGCTCTGCTACCTTACAAGTCACTGGTTCTCAGTCTTTTATGCAGATAGATGGTCACCCTTCTCCCTGGCACCCTAACTTTGGAGTGGCCTGGGACCCAGTCTTCTTTCACACACAGTCTCTTGGTAACTTCATCTAATCTCTTTGGTGTAATGCCCTTTACATGCAAATTTCTCTGATGTTTATTAATCACCTGCCAAGATTCCTATACTGAACTTTAAACTTGTATATCCAACTGCCTACTCAGCATGTCTGCTAGAATGTGGCATAGCTACCTCCAAATCATGTCCAAAACTCAACTACTGGCTCTGGCTCTCTTCCCCAAAGCATTCCATTTATAATCTTCCCTATCATACTTGATCATACTTGATCATACTCTATCCTTCCAGATGTTCAAGCTAAAATTCTTAGGGTCATCTTGATTTTTCATAGATTTAATCTTTATGGCCTCCAAAACATGTGGGATAAATAACACTTGGCATTATCTCCATTGCTCCCTTTATGGGTGGAGCCACCACCATCATTTAGCTGCATTACCCCCCAATATCTTTCGAAGTAGTCTTACTGTTTATAACAGCCTGTACTCAACTGCAGCCAGAGTGATCCTATTAAAACCCAAGTTAGATCCTGTCACTCCTCTGCCCCTTCAGTCTCTGCTCATCTCATTCAAAGCGAAAGCCAAGATCCTCATGGTGGCTCACAGGACCTACCACATGATTCTTCATTATCTTTCTAAATTGAATTTCTACTTTTTTTTTTCTATTTATTCTATGACAAAGACATGAAGCACAGGCCATCTTAAGGCCATGAAGCTAGCTTTCTCTCTGGCTGCAACACTCTTTCAGATATCCTAACCCTCAGTTCCTCCACATTCTTCAGGTCTTTGCTCAAGTATCAGATGCTCAAAGAAGCATCCCCAACCACCTTGTTTAAAATAGCAACCTGTGTTCCCAGCCCCCCGATGCCATTCTATTTTTTTATCACTGACTGCCATCTAACAAACTATAAACTTTATTTATTACATTATTTGTCATTGTCTCTATTTCCCAACTAGAATAAAAAGTCCACACAGAAGGGGAATTTTGTCAGTTATGTGCATTCATGGACAGTGAACAAAGAACATAACATGTACCATACACCGTAGGTACCTATTCATCGCATGCATGCATGAATGAAATAGAGCTGAAAGACAGAAAAAGATAGCAAGGTCTGCGTCTCTTCGGAGACCTTGAATCATGGGCATATGATAGGGTAACATGCTCAGAGTTATAGCACCCAAAATTTTCCAATTTAGTATAACTAGTCTGATTTTATTTTTTCTTATATTGAAACATATAATAATTACTTGTTGAATGCATCTTGAATTCAATTTGTTTTTCTTTTCCTTTTTAAAGATCACTTTCTCCTCTTACCTAGGGGCATCCTAATCTATTAACTATACTTATTTCTTATTTCTTTTCCTGTGTTCCAAATGACATTGTACTTTAACTGTCTCTGGATTCTTTTCTCTTTTTAATGCTCCTCTTTCCTTTACTCTTACTCTGTCAAAATATCTGTTACCTAAATTTTGCTAAGTGAATTCAAACTATAACCAATGATGTGTTTACACGAAGTATTTTTAATATGCTAACTACATTAGTCTCATGTTACTATTATTATCTTCATATAAATCTATGATCCTGAGTAGTAAGTAGACATTATCTTCAACAAGCCTTTGGGCCTATTCTATTCTATTTGGTTCTATTCTACTGTTCTGTGTTTTTCCTTTGAGTCAATACCACCCTGTCTCAATTTCTATCATTTTATAAAGGTCTTCTTATACACTAGTAAGATTATTACTTTCTTATTCTTGAAGAGTGTCTTTTCTAATGTTAGCCTTTTGTATTTCCATTTTAAAATCAGCATGTCAATTTACACACACACGCACACAGGCATGTATGTACACACCAATATCTGTAATACATACACACTCATGTGCATATATATATGTATGCATTTGTATATACATATGTATATAAATACTGTATATAGATACATGTATATATACATGTATTTGGTTTGTTAATATTTTTACATCTATAATGATGAGAGAGATTAGTCTGTAATTATCCTTTCTTGAAGTGTTCTTGCAGAATTTGTTTTCAAGGTTATGCTTGCTAAATTTAAGATTAATTGGATTATGTACCCTCCTTTTCTACTTCAAGGTCAGCCTTACTTCTAGTGTGCTGCACGCTAGACTCGCCCCTACATGGTGGGTCCCAAAAGTCTGTCATAAATTCAGCCTCTTTGAGAATCAGCAAATGCACCCAAGGGAACAGTATATTTAAAATCTAAATTTGCTTTTCTTGATTTCCATATTCTGTACCTTGGTCCAATAATTTTTCAATTCCTTATTAGCTCCCAATGTTTGTTAAACTTCACTCAGTTATTCTAGTTGTTTCCAACAGGAGAGTAGTTCTGAAATAGGTACTCACCATTGCTAGAAGTCTAAGTCCTTCCAAGGGTTCACTCTTGACCCTATAAGAGTAGGGTAGGCTCACTCCAAGTGGAAAGACAAGTCAGAAGTTAATCTTTACCTTCTTATTTAAGAAGTATTCCTGAGGATATTTTTATGAGCTCCACGGTCCTTCTTGCCCTCTCAAACCCTTGTAACAGGGGAAGGAATGGCAAGTCCCCATTAATAGGGATAAATAGTGATCCCTGTTGGGAGAGGATGAGATTACTCCTATTGTCCAGGGTTTCTTACTGACTCCCAGATATTTCTGGAAATATCTTCATTTTTCTCTTTCTGTATTCACTCTTTATATAATCAAAGAAGGCAGTCACTGTAGTAGCTCTAGGATTAAATCATCTCACCTTATCAAATCCAGCAAATGGGAGGATTTTTCTCCTCTCCCCAGTATTTATCAGCTCAAAGTAGAACATAACAAACCAAATCTTGACTATGTCTAAGGATAGGGAGAGAAAAATTATATTCTACCCACAAAACCAATAGGAAATGAAATAAATGTGGTTTCTCCAATGAAAATTCATGGGCAAACAAAAGGGCCATCTGCCCACTATAGCTGTCTAAGTACCCAGAACTACAATGTTCAGCCTTAGGGATGCAAACTGAATAAAATTAATTAGCACCCTCCTCCCTCACTAGCTTTAGGGATTGAGTAGATATGTACAAAACAGTTATCTCAGTGATGGTACTATAACAAGGGTGTTAAAAACATGCTATTTCCTTAGAGATAGAAGTGCTCAATTCAGTTAGACTTGTGGAGGTCAAAGAATTGTCTTGGTGGAGCGCCTGGGTGGCTCAGTCAGTTAAGCAACTGGCTTTGACTCAGGTCATGATCTCCTGATTTGTGAGTTAGGGCCCCGTGTTAGGCTCTGTGCTGAGCTCAGAGCCTGGAGGCTGCTTGGGATTCTGTGTCTCCCTCTCTCTGCCCCTCCCCAACTCCAGCTCTGTCTGTCTCTCACTCAAAAATAAATAAACATTTAAAAAAGGAGGGGAGGAGTGCCTGGGTGGCTCAGTGGGTTAAGTGTCTGACTCTTGGTATCAGCTCAGGTCATGATCTCATGGTCCATGAGTCGAGCCCCGCATTAGGCTCTGCGCTGATGTCATGGAGCCAACTTGGAATTCTCTGTCTCCCTCTTTCTGGCTCTCTCTCTCTCTCTCTCTCTTTCAAAATAAATAAAGAAACAAACATTTAAAAAAGCTTTCTTGGAGGGCACCTGGGTGACTCAGTCGGTTAAGCATCCGACTTTGGCTCAGGTCATGATCTCGCAGTCTGTGAGTTCGAGCCCCTCATCAGGCTCTGTGCTGACAGCTCAGAACCTGGAGCCTGCTTCACATTCTGTGTCTCCCTCTCTCTCTGCCCCTCCCCCACTCATGCTCTGTCTCTCTGTCTCAAAGGTGAATAAACATTAAAAAAAAAGTTTAAAAAATAAAAGCTTTCTTGGAGAAAGATGTAAAAACATAAGATCTTATTAGCAATAAGTAACGTTTGTTAAGGTCGGCAAAGGAATAGTGTGATTAAAATAAAAGATCATCTGCTAGTGAGGGAGTGGAGAATTAAGTGGAATAGTAAGGTCTTTAATTTGCAATAAAGAATCTTAGAAAAAAAGAAGTGAAAAATTACTAAGCTGTATTCAGGGCCCAGTTGAGGTTGAGAACTAAATTTGTCATGGTACACAAATTTGTCATTTCTCATATAACACAACCTTCCTAGGTGTGATTCTTCCCTCCTTCAGAATGCTTTAGCAGCCTCCCTTTAGGATTGGTAATAACAAATGGATATACAGCGAGGTAAAATTTTCTCACGAAACAGTTGCCATAATCCTAGGGCAAAAATTAAGGGAAACTTTCAGGACTGAGAGAAAAGGAGATTTCATTACTTGGGTGGGAGTTAGAAGATGCAGAAGGCAAGAGAGATGATTTTTCAAGTAGAGTCTGCATGTTGCTTGGAAAATCCATCCTTCAAGTGCAGCGTTCAGATCTTAGGAAAACAGATGCTTTTTGCATAAGTTCAAAGTGGTGCTGAGTCTGAGCTATCGGAGCATTAATTTCATGGGTCCGAGTGCTGAAGACCCATGGGCCAGAACCAAATATTCTATTATTCTCTACTTTTTACTCAGACAAATTTCTAATGGCCTTGTTCTGATGGCTTAGAAATTTCAGCAGTAGTTAACACTGCCTGTAAAGAGACAGGGCTTATTCGAGACTGCCTAATCACCAGCACTTTCCCACAAATATCACCAATTTATCCTGCCTCACAACCCACAATTGAAATATGCAAATATATTCATTTAAATACTTAAATTATCCTCTCTTACCTATTCCAGCCATACAGAAATTATCAACCTCACCTGCCCTAGGATGTTCTCTCCAGTGATAACTCTGCTTCTCTCAAGGATGCGTACCTCAACCAAGTGGTTAGTTCTGGTTATTATGTGTTCAGCGTGAGAAAATGGGAATTTTTGTTGTCCTTTAGAAATTTTCCGCTAATATTGACAGAGTAAGGATAAATAGAGATAGTCTAGTCACACCACCACCATCCTTATCATAGCAGTGAACTTCACTGAAACTTTTAGGGTAAGAATGGTTTCTATTTTTAATTAATAATTTTTACAGCAGTTTCAGGTCTGCAGCAAAATAGAACAGAAAGTACAGAGAATTTTCATATACTCCTGTCTGCCCCCCAACAACCTTCCTTCTATCAACATTCCCCATCAGAACAGTGTGTTTGTTATAATTGAAAACATATACTGACAGATCATTATCACCCAGAGTCTATAGTTTGCATTAGGATTGACTTTTGGTGTTTTACATTCTATGCGTTTGGACAAATTCTACAGTGACACGTGTCACCATTGTGGTATAATACAGAATAGTTTCACTGCCTGACAAAATCCTTTGTTTTTTGCCTATTCATCCCTTACTACCCCTCTAGTTCCTGGAAACCACTTTTTCTCTCTTCAAATTTGCCTTTTCTTTTCTTTTTTTTTAACATTTTAATTTATTATTGAGAGACAGAGAGAAGCAGAGCATGAGCAGGGGAGGGGCAGAGAGACGGGGAGACACAGAATCCGAAGGGAGCTCCAGGCTCTGTGCTGGAGCCTCCGAGCTGTCAGCACAGAGCCCAACGCGCGGCTCGAACTCACAAACTGCGAGATCATGACCTGAGCCGAAGTAGGACGCTCAGCTGACTGAGCCAGCCAGGCACCCCCAAATTTCCCTTTTCTAAAATGTCTTATAATTCGAATCATATAGTCTGTGGCCTTTTCAGGTTGGCTCCTTTCACTTAGTAATAGGCATCTAAGTTTTCTCCATGACTTTTCATAACTCGATAGCTTATTTCTTTTAAACAATAACTAGTATTCCATTGTGTGGATGTACCACAGTAAATTTATCCATTCATCTACCGAAGGAGATCTTGGTTGCTTGCGAGTTTTGGCATTTATGAATAAAGCCTCTGTAAACATCCTCGTGCATGTTTGTAAGTTTTCAAGCCTTTTGGATAAATACCAAGGAATAATCGTATGGTCAGAGTAGGTCTAGTTTTATTTAAAAAGACAATCAAATTGTGTTGCAAAGTAGCCATACCAGTTTTCATTCTCTCCAACAAAGGATATGGTTGCTCCACATTCTCACCAGTATTTGGTGTCAACAGTGTTTTTTTATTGTGGCCATTCCAATAAATGTGCAGTGAAGTCCCATTATGTCTTAATTTACAGATCCCTAGTAACAAATGTCAAGCATTTTTTTCATAAACTTACTTGCCATATGTGTATTTCTTTGGAGAAGGTATCTGTTCAGATCTTTTGCCCATTTTTCAATCAGGATGCTCATTTTCTTATTGTTGGATTTTAAGAGTACTTTGCATATTTTGGATAACAGTCCTTTAGCATATGTGTCTTCTGCATATATATTCTCCCAATCTGTGGCATATCTTATTCCATTAACATTTTGCAGAGCAGAAATTTTTCCTTTTAATGAAATCCAGCTTATCATTTTTTTTAAGGATCATGTCTTTGTGGTAATAATTGTTTTATTATCTTAAGAGGCTTATGATCTATAAAGCGAAATGCCTATTTTATTTTTATATTCTGGTCTTTATTCTCATTTTTTCTCTTCTGTGTTCTCAGAGGAGACTGGCTTGTCTTTTCTTTTCATTAATTCATTTTTTCCTGGGTCAAATCTTCTATTCATCTGCTTCCTTCAATTCAACCATACCCGGATTTTCACTGTGACATTTCATGGAAAGTAATTTTTTAAATGATCTTGAAACAAGTTTAAAGTATTTTTGGGAACATATCCTAAATGCTATATTTAAAAGGGATAAATGTCTTAAATCTCTAGAAGGGTCTTCTCCCACTATGTGAAGGAGCTTTTCATACCCACTGTCACTCCTCTCTGTTTCTTCATCCTTCTTTAGAAACCACCATGCTGGTCCTGGAGTGTCTTATGGTCTGGCAAGACTTTAATTACTTAAGACCAAGATGTAAATTCCATTATTAACAACCAGGTCTTAATTTAAGGAAAAAAGAAAAGTAAAAGTCTCATAGTACATAATTTAAGAGATCGGAAAGAAAAATGAAACTCTAATCATTGGCAGAGTCATGGTCATGAGTACCATCTCTGCATAAATAGACATAGTCCCCTCCGGGAAGGGTCCATCATTATAACTGGTCTATGTTCTTTAGAAGTAGTTCACTCTTGGGGCACCTGGGCGGCTCAGTTGGTTAGGCGTCCGACTTCGGCTCAGGTCATGATCTCGCAGTCTGTGAGTTCGAGCCCCGCGTCGGGCTCTGTGCTGACAGCTCAGAGCCTGGAGCCTGCTTCTTCAGATTCTGTGTCTCCCTCTCTCTCTGCCCTTCCCCTGCTCATACTCTGTCTCTATGTCTCTCAAAGGTGAATAAACGTTAAAAAAAAAAAAAAGAAGAAGAAGTAGTTCACTCTTAATGTACCTGTTACAATGTCTTTTTCACAAAGGTATGGGGTAGTGAAATGGAAATCTCTGAGTAGCTCCTGAACTTCCTGTGTGTTTCCATGTCTTAGAAAAGCACAATTTTTACTTCTTGGACAAAAAAAAATATTCTCTGGGAATCTTCCAGAGTATCTGTCTTCTTTCCAGGGCAGGGAATGAAGGGAGAACATTTAGTTTCTCTCAGGAAGATAATTACACAGTAGTTCTCAATTTTGCCTTTCCACATGGCCTCATCAACAATACATTTAGCAGAAAGACTTCAGATTTCTAATAGGCACAAGATACTCATTCTCTTTTTAATTTCCAATCTATATTTTACCTACTTATAATTATTTCCTCTATTTTGTAATATAGTCATATGCTGACACCACCATCATGCCAGCAAATCCAGATTTTCTTTTATTTTTTTAATTTGTATAAAGTTACAAGTTTCTTCCATGGGAAAGAGAGTGAGTTATACTTTTAGATTTTAACTAAAAAAGATGTGGAGAGATATTTGTGAATAGTAAGTCCTAAATAAGAAGCCGATGTGTGGAAAATAAAATATGTGTTCCAGGGGAAAAAAGCAGAGATAAGAAAAGAAAAACTGAGAAGAAAGATAATTTAGGATGATTGACGATATCTTGAGAACCTTAGAGGGTCAAAGACTTTAGGCAGGGTTAAGTCAAAGCCATGGGCAACCACTGATTTTAGTGGAGAAATTTACTGTACCGGCAGTTTCCACTAGAAGCCTAATTGGTGTATTCTTAAGATCCAAGCAAGAAATGGGCTTTCTCTTTAGTAACTTCCATTGAAAACTGGAAGGTGAAAGCAAGATAAATTAGTGCAATGAAGAGCAACCACAAGACTTAGAGATTAGAAAGGTTTGCTGGCCTGAAACAGAGGTAGCCCATAAGTCTGCATTTATAATTTAGTGCAATTTATTCTGATTAGGATGGGTTCACTTGAATTTCTTCATGTCATGATTTCAACTCGAGTTGTTCACTTTGTGAGTCCAAGACACAAGAAGGTGGTAGATAGTGAGAGAAGAAAAGCAATAGAGAAACGCTTAGAATCACACTTTTTGACAAGGGAACTTTCCCACTTAATACCTTTGGATGATATAAGAATGAATTTCAAATAGAATGTCATTCAAGTTCACATTCAATATTCTTGACTACTCTTAAGAAAACCTATCAGTGTTGCCTTCTAATCATTCCTCATATATTTTATTTTGTTACTTTTTCATTAAATGTATGGCTTTTTTTGGAATCCTTTCCAAATACCCCAAGCTCTTAAATTGTGTAAGCAAAAGTGTACACACACCCTGGCCTATCCTTGCTGTATGTATACACTGGGAAGATCACCTCTCAAATGTCAATGAAGTGACTATCAATATGAGGGTGAAGTTACAAATTTAAATATCAGAAACTTAATTTACCTGAATAAGAAGTGTCTGTTGAGTGGAAAGGATTCATGCCCAATGATCATTGGCCCTTTCAGTGACAAATTAAAAGTGAAACAATCAAGAATAGTTACATTCCATCAGAACATGGAGAAATACACTCCCCTAAAGGAAAACAAGAAAAAGAAATAATGAAATTTTTAAAAACCTCGTTTTTAAAAAAGTTTGTTTATTTATTTTGAGGGGTGAGAGGAGCAGAGAGAGAAAGGAGAAAGAGAATCCCAAGCAGGCTCCCACTGTCAGAGCAGAGCCTGAAGCGGGGCTTGATGCTCGATTTCACAAACTCTGATATCATGACCTAAGCTGAGATCAAGTGTTTGATACTCAACCGCTGAGCCACCCAGGTGCCCCCCCCCAATAAAAACACATTTTAAAGCAAAAAAACAACAAAAATGGGAGTTGAGGGAAGCTCATAGAACACTTGTCTTCATCTCCTGTTCAGACAAATGCAAAAGTATTTGAGAAATGCACTATGTAAGTGATATGGTTAGTATGTGAGTTGAGAAAACATTGAAAGTCTCTTAAGAATACAAACTGCTTCACGATTATTAATAGCTTAATTTTTCATATACTAATGAATTTTACTTAAAATATAAGCTAAGAATGATTTTTTAAGTTTTTTTATTTATTTTCTTAAAGTTTATTTTTTACTTTTGAGAGAGACAGAGAGAGTGTGAGCGGAGGAAGGCAGAGAGAAAGGCAGATTCTCAAGCTTGAACTGTGTGGTGCTTGAACTCAAGAAACCATGAGTTCATGACCTCAACCAAAACCAAGAGTCAGAGTCTTAACTGACTGAGCCATTAAGGTGCCCTGAGTTTTTAAATATTATATAAGCATTTTCTTATACTGGACATACGTCTTGGACAATAGCTTTACATTTTTATAATTTTGAAAATTTTTTGTAACGTTATCAAGTTCTAAAGTATACAAAAGTCATACACGTACTTGCGAGTATTTGAATTCTATGCAATATAAAAAGTTCTTTTCAGTCCCAAGGAAATCCCCTTGAGAATGGTAACTTTTAATGATTACTGCTTTTTTAAAAAATTAAAGTATGCTGATACTGTATTATATGAGATTTGCATACACAGCATAATTATTTGATATTTATATATCTTATAAAATGATCACCATAAGTCTAGTTTCAATGTGGCAAAATACATGGTTTTTACAATATTATTGACCATACTCCCTAAATTGTGCACTAAATCCCTATTTCTTATTTATTTTATAACTTGAAGATTGGACATTTAAATTCCCTTTACCTGTTTCATCAATCTTCCCACCACACTCCCCTCTGGTAAACAAGTATTTGTTTTCTGTATCCATTAGTATGTTTCTGTTCTGTTTTCTTTTTTCTTTTTTTTTTTTTTTTTTTGGATTCCACTCATAGGTAAAGTCATATGGTATTTATCTTTTTCTGTCTGACATTTCATTTAGCGTAATACCTTATAGGTCTATCTATGTTGCTACAAATGGCAAGACTTCGTTCTTTTTTATGAGTAAGTAATGTTCCCTTGTATTACACCTTATGTATTTTTTCTAATTATTTACTGATGTAAATTTAGGTTGCTTCCATATCTTGGCTACTGTGAATAATGTTATAGACAGAGGAGTGAATATGTCTTTTCAAATTACTGTTTTCATTTTCTTCTGAGAAACACCCAGTAGTGAAATGCTGGATCATGTAGCTGTCGTATTTTTAATTTTTTATGGAACCTCCATACTGTTTTCCAGAGTAACCACACAGATTTTCATTCCCACCAACAGTACTTGACGGTTCCCATTTCTCCACTTTCTCACCAACATTTGAAAATTCTTGTCTTTTTGACACTAGCCATTCTAACAGGTATGAGGTGATATCTCATTATGGTTTTTTTTTTGTTTGTTTGTTTAATTTAAATTCAAGTTAGTTAACATACAGTGCGGTATTGGTTTTGATTTGCATTTCCCTGATGATTAGTGTTGTCGAGTGTCTTTTCATGTGTCTGTTGGCCATTTATATGTCTGTGGGAAAATGTCTATTCAAGTCCTCTACCCATTTTCTAATCAGATTATTTTTTCTTTTTGATATTGTGTTATATGAGTTCTTCATATGTTTTAGCTCATAACCCCTTATCGGATATATAATTTGCAAATATCTCCCATTCAGTAGGTTGTTTTTTCATTTTGTTGATGGTTTTCTTCTCTGTGCAAAAGATTTTTAAAAATTTCAATCCCAGTTAGTTAAGATATATGTAGTATTAGTTTCATGTGTACAACACTGGGATTCAACACTTCCATACAACACCTGATATTCATCACAGCAAGTATACTCCTTAATCCCCGTCACACATGTAATCCATCCCCCCCCACCTTTCTGGTAACCATCAGTTTAGTTTGGTCTCTACAGTTAAGAGTTTCTTATTTGCATATCTGTCTTTTTTTCCCCTTTGTTTATTTTTTTCATTTCTTAAATTCCATGAAATCATATAGTATTTATCTTTCTCTGACTGACTTATTTCTCTTAGCATGATACTCTCTAGCTCTATCTGTATCATTGCAAATGGCAAGACCTCTTTTTTTATGACTGAGTAATATTCCATTGCATATATATATTATCCATTCATTAGTTGGTGGGCACTTGGGCTGTGTCCCTATTGTGGCTATTGTAGATAATGCTGCTATAAACATTAGGGTGCTTGTATTCTTTTGAATTCGTATTTTTGTATTCTTTGAGTAAATACCTACTAGTGCAATTGCTGGATCACAGAGTAGTTCTACTTTTAACTTTTTTTTTTTTTTTTTGAGAGAAAGAGAGACAGAGTGAGTGGGGGATGGGAAGAGGAAGAGGGAGAGAAAGAATCTTAAGCAGATGCCATGCCCGGCACAGAGCCTGACTTGGGGCCAGTCTCACAACCATGACATGAGCCAATATCAAGAGTTGGACGCTTAACCAACAGAGCCACTCAGGCGACCCGATTTTTAATTCTTTGAGGGCCCTCCATAATGTTTTCCAGATTGGTGCACCAGTGTGCTTTCCCATCAACAGTGTATGAGGGCCCCCCTTTTTCCACATCCTCACCTACACCTGTTCTTTCTGGTGTTGTTGATTTTAACCATTCTGACAATTGTGAGGTGATATTTCATTGTAGTTTTTATTTGTATTTCCCTGGTCAGTGATGCTGAGGAATTTTCATGTGTCTGTTGACCATCTGTATATCTTCTTTGGAAAAATCTCTGTTCATATCTTCTGCTTTTAAGTTGGATATAGTCCCATTTGTTTATTTTTGCTTTGTTGCCGTTATGTAATGAGACAGATTCTTTTAAAATATTGGTGAGATTGATGTTACAGAGCTTATTGCCGATGTTTTTTTTTTCTAGGAGTTTTATGGTCGGGGTGTTACATTTAAGTCTTAATCCATTTTGAGTTTATTTTTCTATATGATATAAGAAAGTGATCCAGTTTTATTCTTTTGCATATAATTGTCTACTCTTCCCCACATCATTTACTGACAAGACTGTCTTTTCTGCAGTATATATTCTTGTTTCCTTTGTTAATTGACCATATGAGTATGTCTTTAATTTTGAGCTCTCTGTTCTCTGCCATTGATCTATGTGTCTGTATTTGTGGCGGTGTCATACTGTTTTGACTACCGCAGACTCGTAGTATATCTTGAAATCCAGACATGTGATGACTCCAGATTTATTCTTTTTCCTTATGATTGCTTTAGCTATTTGTGGTTCCCCATACAAATTTTAAAATTATTTGTTCTAGTTCTATGAAAAATGCCATTGGCATTTTCATGGGGATTGAATTGAAGCTGTAGATTTCTTTGGGTAGCATGGGCATTTTAACAATATTAATTTTTCCAATCCATGAGAACAGTATATCTTTCCATATATTTGTGTCGTCTTCAAATTCTTTCATCAATGTATTAGTTTTCGGAGTACAGGTTTTCCAACAACCTAGCTAAATTTATTCTTAGGTATATTATTCCTTTTCATTCCATTGTTAATGAGATTGTTCTCTCAATTTCTCTTTCTGTCATTCATTTTTAGTGTATAGAAATGCAATGTATTTCTGCATAGTAATTTTGTATCCTCAACTTTACTGAACTCATTTATTAGTTCTAATAGTTTTTTGGTGAAATCCTTAGGGTTTTCTGTATACAGTATCACGTCAACTGCAAATAGTGAATGTTTTACTTCTTCCTTTCCCATCTTGATGCCTTCTATTTCTTTTCTTGCCTAATTGCTGTGGCTAGGATTTACAAGACTATGTTGAATAAAAGTGGTGAAGGTGAGCATCCACATCCTGATCATGATCTTAGAAGAAAAACGTTCAGCTTTTCACCATTGAGAATGATGTTATCTTTGTATTTGTCATTTATGGCCTTTTTTATGTTGAGGTGTGTTCCCTTATATCCACTTTGTTGAGAGTTTTTGCTTATGAACAAATGTTGAATTTTGTCCAATGCATTTACTTCATCTGTTAAGATGATCAGATGATTTTTATCCTTAGTTTTGTTAATGCAGTGTATCAGTTTGACTGATTTGAAATGTTGAACCATCCGGGCATTCCTAGAATACATCCCACCGGATCATGGCATACCTGATCCCTTTAAAGTATTGTTGAATTTAACTTGCTACTATTTTGTCAAGGATTTTCCCATCTATATTCTTCAGTGATATTGGCTGTAATTTCCTTTTTGTGTGTGTGTAGTATTTTCCTCTGGTTTTAGTATCGGAGTAACGCTGGCCTCATAGAATGAGTTTGGAAGCATTCCATCCGCTTCAATTTTTTGGATTAATTTGAGAAAAAAGGCATTTCAGTTACTGTATTATTGAGCTCTTCTTTAAATGTTTGATAGAATTCACCTGTGACAGTGCTTATTCTTTTGTTTGTTGGGAGTCGTTTGAGTACTGATTCAATTTCATTATTAGCAAACAGTGTACTCAGATTTTCTATTTCTTCATGATTTTGTGTTGAAAGGTCATATGTTTCTAGGAATTCACCCTTTTCTCCTAGGCTGTCCAATTTCTTGACATATTGCTGTCCATAGTAGTCCATTATAATCTTTTCTATTTCTGTGGTATAAGTTGTAGCTTTTTTATTCATTTCTGATTGTATTTATTTAGGTTATCTCTCTCTCTCTCTCTTTTTAAGAGTGTTACTAAAGATTTATCAATTTTATCTTTTCATAGAACTAGCTTTTAGCTTTATTATCTTTTCTATTTTTTTTCAGACTTTAGTTCATTTATTTCCACTCTGATCTTCATTATTTTCTTCTTCCTATTAACTTTGGGTTTTGCTTGTTCTTCTTTTTCTAGTTCCTTTAGCTATAAAATAAAATTGTTTATTTGAGATTTTTTTTTATCTTGAGGTGAGACTGTCTGACTATTAACTTTCCTCTTAGAACTGCTTTTGCTGAGTTCCATAGATTTTGAAATGTATTTCTATTTTCATTTGTCACAGGATATTTTTTCGATTTCCTTTTTTATTTCTTTATTGATATATTGGTGGTTTAGTAGAATGTTTTAGAGTCTCCATGTATTTGT